>JAWZYT010005104.1:0-7500 GCA_034508575.1 Petrolisthes manimaculis | reverse complement strand
ATGACCCCCTCACCCTTAAGTAGGAAAGAGAAAGCAGAATGTACTGTCGCAATTTTTCACTTACACTCACGGGTACTACGACGTATTTGGGGTAAGATGTCATATGGGAATAAACTGCACAGAGGCCACTTCATAAAGACTCTTATGAAAAACGTCATATGAGCGATAGGCTGCAGACATTTATTTTTTTTAGATAAAACAAAGTTCGCTTTAATAATGATTCTAGTGTTTTAAGGGAGGGAGGAGGGGTTAAGTAGCCTGTGTGTGTGTGTGTGTGTGTGTGTGTGTGTGTGTGTGTGTGTGTTGAGGTTGAAGTTGAAGTTGAGGGTGACAATGAGGTTAAACTTTAGATTGAGAATGAGGTGGAGGTGGAGATTGAAGCAAAGTATAAGGTTACGTTGAATACTGAGGTTAAAGGTGAGATGATAGTGGTGATGGTGATGGAGGTGGTAGTGGTGATTGATGGAGTTAATGTTAATAGTTTTGATAATGGTGTTAGAGTTAGTTGTTGTTGTTGCTTTTGTTAATAGTAGTAGTATTAACGAAGGTAGTGTTGTTGTTGTTGTTGTTAGTGATGTTGTTGGTGGTGTTTGTGTTGGTGGTGTTAGTGATGTTGTTAGTGTCGTTAGTGTTGGTGATGGTGAGTGTGGGGTTCAAAGGTGGTGACTCGGGTAATGCACCGTGACGCGTGGTTCGAGACTCCTCCGAGACACCCCTAATCCAACACCTTCTTTACGACCAGTGGTGGACGTGATTCATACGCGATAATCTCCACGCCAAATCTCCAGGGAGTGTGTGTGTGTGTGAGAGGGGTGTGAGGGGGAGGGGGAAGGGGGAGAGGGAGAGAGAGGGGGAAGGGGGAGAGAGAGGGGGAAGGGGGAGAGAGAGAGAGAGGTGGGGGAGAGGGGTGTGTGAGAGAGATGAGAGAGAGATGGGGGAGAGACGGGGAATTTGAGAGAAATGGGGGGGATTGAGTGAGAGAAAGAGGGGGTAGAGAGAGTGAGAGAAAGAGAGAAGTATAGAGCGAGTAAGAGGATGGGAGAGAGAGGGACAATAAGCACGAAGGAAATAATATTATCAAAGGAAAATAGGGACGAGAGAGATGATAAACAGGAGGGACAACAGGAAGAAAAGAGACTGAAGGAAAAGAGGGACAATTGATGAAGCGAACGAGAATGGAACAGGAATTCAAAGAGGCGCCAAAACCATCCATAATTAACAACTATGACACGTCCTATACCTAACCCTTAATAATTTCTCAGTTGGCTCAAGGACTATCGAAATTAATAATATGTTACTCGAAATTAATAATATGTAACTAATATTAAACTGCACACAAATGTTCACGTCCCAAATAATATTATCGAAGATGCATGCACAAATCGACTTTTTGGGCCCAAAAGATGTGTTTTAAATTTTTTTTTGCCTGAAAATTGAAATTTTTCTAGCACAGTGTAAACATGTACAAATCGCTTCTGAGACCCAAAAAACTCGATTTTTCGGTGTTTTTAGGCTAAATTTGGGATATAAACGGGTATCGAAGATGCATGCACAAATCGACTTTTTGGGCCCAAAAAACGTGTTTTAGCATTTTTTTTGCTTGAAAATTGAAATTTTTCTAGCACAGTGTAAACATGTACAAATCGCTTCTGAGACCCAAAAAACTCGATTTTTCGATGTTTTTAGGCTAAATTTGGGATATAAACGGGTATCGAAGATGCATGCACAAATCGACTTTTTGGGCCCAAAAAACGTGTTTTAGCATTTTTTTTGCCTGAAAATTGAAATTTTTCTAGCACAGTGTAAACATGTACAAATCACTTCTGAGACCCAAAAAACTCGATTTTTCGGTGTTTTTAGGCTAAATTTGGGATATAAACGGGTATCGAAGATGCATGCACAAATCGACTTTTTGGGCCCAAAAAACGTGTTTTAGCATTTTTTTTTGCCTGAAAATGCACAATAATATATCTCCATTGGAATTAGTGGGTCGGTGAATTGATTGGACTGTTCAAAGCTTCATTCAATCAAAGCTGTATAACTTATTAGTGCTCGTGACTGTACTAAATTGGTTTGGTTAATCAGTCGGTTCTTTACTTAATAAAGGGAATAATACTTAACAATACTTAATAAATAATAATACTTAATACTTAATAAATAATAATACTTAATATTTAATAAATAATAATACTTAATACTTAATAAATAATAATACTTAATACTTAATAAATAATAATACTTAATACTTATTAAATAATAATACTTAATACTTATTAAATAATAATACTTAATACTTAATAAATAATAATACTTAATACTTAATACTTAATAAATAATAATAATTAATAATTACTTACTTAATAAAGGGAATAATACTTAATAATACTTAATACTTAATAAATAATAATACTCAATACTTACTTAATAAAGGGAATAATACTTAATAATACATAATCCTTAATAAATAATAATACTTAATACTTACTTATTTAATAAAGGTAAGTGTTGGTACAGTATATCAGAGCAAATTGATTCATCCAAAGTATGCCAGGAAACACAACAAGACCAAAATCACCAGGTTGGCAAAAATAATGGTTGCCTGTTGCTTAGAATAGTTTGGAAGGAATCAGTTGCTCCAGATTTACCAACACTGCACTTCTCTCTTACTGTTGTGCTGAGAAATTTACATATATTTTATCTAAGGAGAAGTTAGTGTTTTTGCTTAACATATTTCATTAATGCAAATCTTCAGGAACTTTATATGCAAATTTCAGGTGGCAAGATACACAATATAAATAAACTTTTAAACAATGAAGTTTACTGATTCGATATACTGTACAATATATGTGTGTGTGTGTGTGTGTGTGTGTGTGTGTGTGTGTGTGTGTGTGTGTGTGTGGTAGTGGGTATATGCGTATGTATGTGTGTGTGAATAAATATATAAGTACGCATGTGTATAAAATATGTGTGTGTGAGAGCGTGTGTGTGTTGACGAGTTGGCACGAAAGAGACATACATACATACATAATACAGTACAACACATAATACATATAATTACGAATCTCTATACACTATATTTAACCATCTACAAAATAATAAACATAAGTATTGTACTGTTACTTACCATGCAAGCAAATTCAAGCACCGGAACCTCACTGCTACCATGCAATCCACAACCAACACCATTCTGAAACAAGAAGATGAAACATTCTGAAACAAGAAGACGAAACATTCTGAAACAAGAAGATGAAACATTCTGAAACACGAAGATGAAACATTCTGAAACACGAAGACGAAACATTCTGAAACAAGAAGACGAAACATTCTGAAAAAAAAAGATAAAACATTCTGAAACAATAAAATGAAACATTCTGAAACAAAAAGTTGAAACATTCTGAAACACCATTTTACCCCTGACAATCATTAGCACCCATCCACATTAACATTCTGAAACACGAGGACGAAACATTCTGAAACGACACCTTTTTACCCTTGACAATAATTATTAGCAGGGGAAACATATACGGTTAGTACAACATCTTCAGTAGCCAAAATTACAGATGACGGGGTAGTGTAGAACATTGTTTATAGCCGGAGAGATATCGTTCCTTGGTGTAGTATAGAGAGAGACGTCGGTGTTGGTGTTGGTGTTGGTGTTGGTGTTGTGTTGGTCTGTGTGTGTGTGTTTGTGTGTGTGTTGGGGTAGGGGAGGGAGAGGAGGCTTGTAGGGGCGTGCCTGTGTGTGTCTTTGTGTGTATGTGTGTGTCTGTGTGTGTGTATGTGTGTGTCTGTGTGTGTGTTTATGTGTGTGTGTGTGTGTATTTGATGGCTTCATTGACTCCCCCCACCCTTCACACTTTCCAGTCTACTTTGTCCCAAACTACAACAACTCCTTCCCCACCCCCACCCCCCTCCTCCCTCCTCCCACCTCTTTCACACGCACATACCCCTTTTCTATCTCCTTCACCACACCTACTCCCTCTCTCTCTCACACACACACACACTCCCTTTCACACACCACACATCCCTCTAATATTTACTCCCTTACTCCCACTATCCCTAATACACATTCGTTCTAATTCATTACCTTCCCCTTTCTTTCTCTTTCTCTCCTTTTGTTTCTCACTCACACTTCATTCATTGTCTTTCTCACCTCCCATTCATTCATTCACACACTCGACTCGTTCTCTTCCCTTATCAACCCTCTCTCTATCTCTCCCTTTGTTTCTCACTCACACCTCATTCATTGTTTTTCTCACCTCCTCCCTTTCTCTGTCATCACCTTCACACAAGAGGCGACAATGGCTCCCTTCCTCTTGATCACCCTCCCCCCCCCCCATCCCCAATCACCCCATAACACCCCCATCATCATCACCACCACCCTCCACAATCGCCCCATAACACCCCCATCACCACCCCACCCTCCCACACACAGCCTGCAGGAGGGGGTAATTAGGGCTCGGTAAATTTGATAATTACAGGACATGCGTGACGCTTTCATTACCAAGGTTGTGGTTGAGTTCCCCTCCCTCCCTCTTCTCTTTCACACACACACACACACACACCATTTACCAACTTCACAACTTTTCACTACTGGTACTGTGCTCTTTACTTCTTTCCCCTCTCGCCGAGCCCCTCCCGACAACCACACACACATTATTATTATTATTATTGTTTATTGACCACAGCTACAAGTAACATATAAATATGGTTAATAAAGAGAATTTATAAATATTGTCTCAACCACTGCAGTCCATAAAAAAAAAATAACCAATAGTAAAAGAACTCAATTTAAACCTCCAGATATTAAAACGTTAACAAAAAACTAATATTGATAATACTGTATAACGTACACAGATCTCAAATCTCAAACAATATTATAGCTGAAATCTAGTAAAACTAATACAATATATAAACATATAAAACTTACCAACTTTTGCATTTTCCTTCTGTAGCACTAGCGACAGACACACCTTGTCATCTCTATTCTCTATCCCTTTTCTGTCCCTTTCCTCCTTTCCCCTCGTCTTCTCACACTTCGCCACCTCCACCCAACTCCCCTTCTATACCTCTCTTCCCTCCTCCACAGCCATTCATCTCCACCTACTTTTTCTCTTTCTCCCGTTCCTCTCTCCTGCTCACACTTTCCTTCATCACTGACCAGTCCTAACCTCATTCTTCTATCTGATAATACTGGAGTAACTATGCCTCCTCTTTTCTTTTCTTTCTCTGCACCTTTCCTCCAAACTGACACTCGTTGCCCCTCTCTCATTCTTCCCCACATATGTTCTCCTATTCCATCTTTATATCACAATACCTTCTTCACATTCATCGATCCATCCATCCATCCGTTTACCTCCCCTCATCCATTCCACCTCAAACATCTTCCACTCAAATCTCCTCCACCCACATCTCATTCTATCCATTCTACATCACACTTCCTCATCCCACCCACCCACTCGTATATACACCCACTTCCCCACACCCATTGTACATCACACTTCCTCAACCCAACCATCCACCCACCCAACCAGACAGTTAGCAAACAACCCAACCCAATACAACCCAACCCAACCCAACCCAACCCAACTCGCCCCGCCCCGCCCTCTCTCCTGCAGGTGTTGGCCAGTGTCACCCGGATCTGTTTTTATGCCACCAATGGGACAGGAGAGGTGGGATACTTCACCTGATGTGTATATAATTACCTGGGAGCCTCCACCTGGGCTATCATCCCCTTTGTGCTATTCCTATCACACTCTTTCTCTTCTTCTCATCTTCCCCGCCACCTTCTACTCCTTCTTCCCTCCTCTTTCCCCTTGCCCCTTCTTTTTCCCCTCTTCCCCTTCCTACTCTTCCCTTCCTCCCCCTCCTACTCTTCCCTCCCATTCTTTCCCCATGCCCCTTTTTCTCTTCCCCCTTTCCCCCCTTCCTACTCTTCCCTCTTCTCCTTCCCCTCCCCCCCCTTCTTCCCCCCCCCAATAGTGATAGATTAGTATTTACTGCCGTGTTCGTTGTCTTGATTTTTATCTTGTGTTGATGATACGAAAGAGAGAGAGAGAGAGAGAGAGAGAGAGAGAGAGAGAGAGAGAGAGAGAGAGAGAGAGAGAGAGAGAGAGAGAGAGAGACTGAATTACTGTATCTTCCATTTCCCAGAGAGAGAGAGAGAGAGAGGAGAGAGAGAGAGAGAGAGAGAGAGAGAGAGAGATTGTATCATCCATCCTCCCATTGTCTTATCTATTATTTCCAGTTTCCATAATTTTGTTTTTCTGTGTCTCATTTCTCCGCCTTTATCGCCCAACCAATACACATCTCCCAACCACACGACCAACTCACCACCTCTCACACTGATAATATAAATCCCACACCCCAACCAACCAACCCACCTCCCAGTCCCCAACAACACCATTATTACTATATATAATAATCCTATGTATGTTAACAATAAATGGACAACAAATCTTTTTCCTTCGTCTAGTCCATCTCTTTTTACACTTTTTATTCCCCTTTCGTCATTCTCTGCTTTTCTCCTTTTCTTCTATCCCCCCTTTCTCTTCTCTCCTACCTACCTACCTACCTACCTACCTACTCCTCCCCTTTCCTCTCTCCCTCACACACATACACACACACACACCTCACCCTTCCCCTGGAGTGACCTACCTACTCCTCTCCTTTCCTCGCTCCCTCTCTTTCACACACACACACACACACACACACACACCTCACCCTTCCCCCGGAGTGTAGTAGTAGTAGTGGTGGTGGTGGTAGTGGTGATTGGAGCATTGTGTGAATCCGGAACTACGGGTATTGATGGATGGTTGGTTGGTTGGTTGGCTTTTTGCCTTCTGTTTATTTATGTGGTGGTGGTGGGTGTGAGGGGCGTCTGAGTTGTGGCCCAGAGGAGGAAGTCTCTCTCTCTCTCTCTCTCTCTCTCTCTCTCTCTCTCTCTCTCTCTCTCTCTCTCTCTCTCTCTCTCTCTCTCTCTCTCTCTCTCTTTCTTTGTGTGTGTGTGTGTCTCTCTCTCTCTCTAAAGCTTATACGATGTTAACGAGAGCATAACCAGCCTTATAATTATTATTTCGTGTCTACAGAAATACCAACAGACGAATATAAAAAAAAGTGTAACTGCAAGAAGAGATTTTCTAAACATACGTAAGCAACAAATAATAGCAAATAGAATAACACATAAAAGGCATTAATTTTTTTACTGATAGAACATCTGTATTATATTTATTCCTTAATCTAGTAAAAAATTGGTCGTTCAGAATTTAATTACATATTACTAATTATTATTTTCTATTATTATTTAATTAATCTATTTAATTCCTATTCCTTCAGGGGCATCGATTCCTTAATTAACTTCTCTCTGTATTCTACTACCTGTGTTTATATTTATTTTCACTTCTACCGGTATATCATTACGTTGCTACCATTTTTTTTTACAAGATGATAATTACCAGGTGTTACATTTAGATTATCACTATTCCTTCCAACATGTGTAAG
>JAWZYT010005103.1:5000-22274 GCA_034508575.1 Petrolisthes manimaculis | reverse complement strand
GTGGGGCGGCAGGGCGGCGGGGCAGCAGGGCGCGGGGCAGCGGGGCGGCAACGGGGCGGGGCAGCAGGGTGGTGGGGCAGCAGGGCGGCGGGGCAGCGGGGCGGGGCAGTGGGGCGGCAGGGCTGGACTGCGGGGCGTCGGGGCAGCGGGGCGGCGGGGTGGCTGCGGGACAGCAAGGTGACAGTGGGGCAGCAGGGCGGCGGAGCAGCGGGGCGGGGCGGTGGGGCAGCGGGGCGTGGCGGTGGGTCAGTTGCGGGGCGGGGGCAGCGGGGCAGCGGGGCGGCGGGGCAGCAGGGCGGCGGGGCAGTGGGGATGTGGGGCGGCGGGGCAACGGGGCGGGGCGGCAGGGCAGTGGGGCAATTGCGGGGCGGGGCAACGGGGCGGCGGGGCAGCGGGATGCGGGGCAGTGGGGCGGCGGGGCTTGACAGCGGGGTCGCGGGGCAGCGGGGCGGTTCAGCGGGGCGGGGTGGCGGGGCAGCAGGACAGCGGGGCGGCAGGGCAGCGGGGTGGCGGGGCAGCGGTGCGACAGCCGGGCGGCGGCGGGGCAGCGGGGCAGGGCAGTGGGGCGGGGCAGAGGGGCGGGGCGGCAGGGTTGCGGGGCGGTGGGGCAGCAGGTTAGGTTAGGTTAGGTTAAGGGTTAGGTTAGGTTAGGTTAGGTTAGGTTAAGGGTTAGGTTAGGTTAGGTTAGGTTAAGGGTTAGGTTAGGTTAGGTTAGGTTAGGTTAGGTTGGGTTAGGTTAGGTTAGGTTAGGTTAGGTTAGGTTAGGGGCAGCGGGGCGGCAGGGCAGTTGCGGGGCGGGGCAGCGGGGCGGCGTGGCAGCGGGGCGGCAGGGCATCGGGGCAGCGGGGCAGGGCAGCGGGGCGGCGGGGCAGCGGGGCGGGGCGGGGAGGCGGGGCAGTTGCGAGGCGGGGTAGCGGGGCGGCGGGGCAACAGGGCGGTGGGGCAGCGGGATGCGGGGCAGCGGGGCGGGTCAGTGGGGCGGCGGGGCTTGACAGCGGGGCAGCAGGGCGTCGGAGCAGCGGGGCGGGGTGGCGGGGCGTCGGGGCAGCGGGGCAGGGCAGCGGGGCGGGGCAGTGGGGCAGTTGCGGGGCGGGGTGGCGGGGCGTCGGGGCAGCGGGGCGGGGCAGCGGGGCGGGGCAGCAGGGCGGGGCAGTTGCGGGACGGGGCAGCGGGGCGTCGGGGCAGCGGGGCGGGGCAGTGGGGCGGCGGGGCTGGACAGCGGGGCAGCGGGGCGTCGGGGCAGCGGGGCAGTGGGGCAGGGTGGCGGGGCAGCGGGGTGGCGGGGCAGCGGGGCGGCAGGGCAGCGGGGCGGCGGGGCAGCGGGGTGACAGCCGGGCGGCGGCGGGGCAGTGGGGCAGGGCAGTGGGGCGGGGCAGCGGGGCGGGGCGGCGGGGCAGCGGGGCAGCAGGTTAGGGGTTAGGTTAGGTTAGGTTAGGTTAGGTTAAGGGTTAGGTTAGGTTAGGTTAGGTTAGGTTGGGTTAGGTTAGGTTAGGTTAGGTTAGGTTAGGTTAGGTTAGGTTAGGTTAGGTTAGGTTGGGTTAAGGGTTAGGTTAGGTTAGGTTAGGTTAGGTTAGGTTAAGGGTTAGGTTAGGTTAGGTTAAGGGTTAGGTTAGGTTAGGTTAGGTTAGGTTGGGTTAGGTTAGGTTAGGTTAGGCTAGGTTAGGTTAGGGGCAGCGGGGCGGCAGGGCAGTTGCGGGGCGGGGCAGCGGGGCGGCGTGGCAGCGGGGCGGCAGGGCATCGGGGCAGCGGGGCGGGGCAGCGGGGCGGGGCGGGGATGCGGGGCAGTTGCGAGGCGGGGTAGCGGGGCGGCGGGGCAGCGGGGCAGCGGGATGCGGGGCAGCGGGGCGGGGCAGCAGGACGGCGGGGCTTGACAGCGGGGCAGCAGGGCGTCGGGGCAGCGGGGCGGCAGGGCAGCAGGGCGGCGGGGCAGCGGGATGCGGGGCAGCGGGGCGGGGCAGCGGGGCGGCGGGGCAGCGGGGCAGCGGGGCGGGGCAGCGGGGCGGGGCAGTGGGGCAGTTGCGGGGCGGGGCGGCGGGGCAGCGGGGCGTCGGGGCAGCGGGGCAGGGCAGTGGGGCGGCGGGGCTGGACAGCGGGGCAGCGGGGCGTCGGGGCAGCGGGGCAGGGTGGCGGGGCAGCGGGGTGGCGGGGCAGCGGGGCGGCAGGGCAGCGGGGCGGCGGGGCAGCGGGGTGACAGCCGGGCGGCGGCGGGGCAGTGGGGCAGGGCAGTGGGGCGGGGCAGCGGGGCGGGGCGGCGGGGCAGCGGGGCAGCAGGTTAGGGGTTAGGTTAGGTTAGGTTAGGTTAGGTTAAGGGTTAGGTTAGGTTAGGTTAGGTTAGGTTGGGTTAGGTTAGGTTAGGTTAGGTTAGGTTAGGTTAGGTTAGGTTAGGTTGGGTTAGGTTAGGTTAGGTTGGGTTAGGTTAGGTTAGGTTAAGGGTTAGGTTAGGTTAGGTTAGGTTAGGTTAGGGGCAGCGGGGCGGCAGGGCAGTTGCGGGGCGGGGCAGCGTGGCGGCGTGGCAGCGGGGCGACAGGGCATCGGGGCAGCGGGGCGGGGCAGCGGGGCAGCGGGGCGGGGCGGGGATGCGGGGCAGTTGCGAGGCGGGGTAGCGGGGCGGCAGGGCAGCAGGGCGGCGGGGTAGCGGGATGCGGGGCAGCGGGGCGGGGCAGCGGGGCGGCGGGGCAGCGGGGCGGGGCAGTGGGGCAGTTGCGGGGCGGGGCGGCGGGGCAGCGGGGCGTCGGGGCAGCGGGGCGGGGCAGTGGGGCGGCGGGGCTGGACAGCGGGGCAGCGGGGCGTCGGGGCAGCGGGGCAGTGGGGCAGGGTGGCGGGGCAGCGGGGTCGCGGGGCAGCGGGGCGGCAGGGCAGCGGGGCGGCGGGGCAGCGGGGTGACAGCCGGGCGGCGGCGGGGCAGTGGGGCAGGGCAGTGGGGCGGGGCAGCGGGGCGGGGCGGCGGGGCAGCGGGGCAGCAGGTTAGGGGTTAGGTTAGGTTAGGTTAGGTTAAGGGTTAGGTTAGGTTAGGTTAGGTTAGGTTAAGGGTTAGGTTAGGTTAGGTTAGGTTGGGTTAGGTTAGGTTAGGTTAGGTTAGGTTAAGGGTTAGGTTAGGTTAGGTTAGGTTGGGTTAGGTTAGGTTAGGTTAGGTTAGGTTAAGGGTTAGGTTATGTTAGGTTAGGTTAGGTTAGGTTAGGTTGGGTTGGGTTAGGTTAGGTTAGGTTAGGTTAGGTCCCGGTAGTATACCACGGTTAGGCTATGTTAGGTTAGGTCCCGGTAGTCTGCCCCGGTTAGGTCCCGGTAGTCTGTCCCGGTTCTGTTATGTTAGGGTAGGTCCCGGTAGTCTGCCCCGGTTAGGTCCCGGTAGTCTGTCCCGGTTCTGTTAGGTTAGGTTAGGTCCCGGTAGTCTGCCCCGGTTAGGTCCCGGTAGTCTGCCCCGGTTAGGCTATGTTAGGTTAGGTCCCGGTAGTTTGCCCCGGTTAGGTCTCGGTAGGTTAGGTTAGGTTAGGTTAGGTTAGGTTAGGTTAGGTTAGGTTAGGTTAGATTAGTATGCCCCGGTTAGGCTATGTTAGGTTAGGTCCCGGTAGTCTGCCCCGGTTAGGTCCCGGTAGTATGCCCCGGTTAGGCTATGTTAGGTTAGGTCCCGGTAGTCTGCCCCGGTTAGGCTATGTTAGGTTAGGTCCCGGTAGTTTGCCCCGGTTAGGTCCCGGTAGTCTGTCCCGGTTCTGTTATGTTAGGTTAGGTCCCGGTAGTCTGCCCCGGTTAGGTCCCGGTAGTCTGCCCCGGTTAGGTCCCGGTAGTCTGTCCCGGTTCTGTTATGTTAGGTTAGGTCCCGGTAGTCTGCCCCGGTTAGGTCCCGGTAGTCTGCCCCGGTTAGGCTATGTTAGGTTAGGTCCCGGTAGTTTGCCCCGGTTAGGTCTCGGTAGGTTAGGTTAGGTTAGGTTAGGTTAGGTTAGGTTAGGTTAGGTTAGGTTAGGTTAGGTTAGGTTAGTATGCCCCGGTTAGGCTATGTTAGGTTAGGTCCCGGTAGTCTGCCCCGGTTAGGTCCCGGTAGTATGCCCCGGTTAGGCTATGTTAGGTTAGGTCCCGGTAGTCTGCCCCGGTTAGGTCCCGGTAGTCTGTCCCGGTTCTGTTATGTTAGGTTAGGTCCCGGTAGTCTGCCCCGGTTAGGTCCCGGTAGTCTGTCCCGGTTCTGTTATGTTAGGTTAGGTCCCGGTAGTCTGCCCCGGTTAGGTCCCGGTAGTCTGCCCCGGTTAGGCTATGTTAGGTTAGGTCCCGGTAGTTTGCCCCGGTTAGGTCTCGGTAGGTTAGGTTAGGTTAGGTTAGGTTAGGTTAGGTTAGGTTAGGTTAGGTTAGGTTAGGTTAGGTTAGTATGCCCCGGTTAGGCTATGTTAGGTTAGGTCCCGGTAGTCTGCCCCGGTTAGGTCCCGGTAGTCTGCCCTGGTTAGGCTATGTTAGGTTAGGTCCCGGTAGTCTGCCCCGGTTAGGCTATGTTAGGTTAGGTCCCGGTAGTTTGCCCCGGTTAGGTCCCGGTAGTCTGTCCCGGTTCTGTTATGTTAGGTTAGGTCCCGGTAGTCTGCCCCGGTTAGGTCCCGGTAGTCTGCCCCGGTTAGGTCCCGGTAGTCTGTCCCGGTTCTGTTATGTTAGGTTAGGTCCCGGTAGTCTGCCCCGGTTAGGTCCCGGTAGTCTGCCCCGGTTAGGCTATGTTAGGTTAGGTCCCGGTAGTTTGCCCCGGTTAGGTCTCGGTAGGTTAGGTTAGGTTAGGTTAGGTTAGGTTAGGTTAGGTTAGGTTAGGTTAGGTTAGGTTAGTATGCCCCGGTTAGGCTATGTTAGGTTAGGTCCCGGTAGTCTGCCCCGGTTAGGCTATGTTAGGTTAGGTCCCGGTAGTCTGCCCCGGTTAGGCTATGTTAGGTTAGGTCCCGGTAGTCTGCCCCGGTTAGGCTATGTTAGGTTAGGTCCCGGTAGTCTGCCCCGGTTAGGCTATGTTAGGTTAGGTCCCGGTAGTTTGCCCCGGTTAGGTCCCGGTAGTCTGTCCCGGTTCTGTTATGTTAGGTTAGGTCCCGGTAGTCTGCCCCGGTTAGGTCCCGGTAGTCTGTCCCGGTTCTGTTATGTTAGGTTAGGTCCCGGTAGTCTGCCCCGGTTAGGTCCCGGTAGTCTGTCCCGGTCCTGTTATGTTAGGTTAGGTCCCGGTAGTCTGCCCCGGTTAGGTCCCGGTAGTCTGCCCCGGTTAGGTCCCGGTAGTCTGTCCCGGTCCTGTTATGTTAGGTTAGGTCCCGGTAGTCTGCCCCGGTTAGGTCCCGGTAGTATGCCCCGGTTAGGTCCTGGTAGTCTGCTGTGGTCTAGGTTAGGTTATGTAATATTACTATTACTACTAATATTACTACTACTACTAATACTACTACTACTAATTATAATAGGAAGAGGTTAGGTTAAATAAGGCTTGGTTTGGTTAGGCTGTCGAGAAGAAGCCCAAAAATTTTTTTATTTCGCCTCTAAATCCAAAAAATGGCCCCCCCAAGCCCTTGTTTTACCCTCCCCCACCCCACCAACCACCCCGGCGGCTTACGACCTTATATATATTCGACAAAAATCGCCAACACCCCCATTTTAGCCAATCACAACTCACCTTGGGGCTACAAAACTGGGCTACAAAACATTGGTAACACTGCTTCTACCCTGCACACTTGGGCTAGAGGTGGCTAGAAGTGGCTACAACACCATGGCAACACTGCATTTACACATTCGAGTCATTTTCAATTTCCATCTACTATATTGCACACCTTTATACTTCACTTTAATCTACACGATTTTTAATACTACTATTTCACTTTTAGTACACTTTATTCGTTTTCAAGGGCATTATTTTCATTTCATTTCATTGCAAATGTTTCTTTGTTTACATGTGTGTGTGAGAGAGAAAGAGAGAGAGAGTCGTAAGTATAGCCAGAACAAAAGCCTCAATTGGCAATACTACTACTACTACTACTACTACTAATATTAATAATAATAATAATAATAATAATAATAATACTAGTACTACTACTACTACTACTACTAATAATAATAATAATAATAATAATACAGGTAATAATAATAATGAATAATTTATAATCTATATATCTAATATATAATAGCATGGTGTATATAAACACGTTTTCTTTAGTGGTAGAAACGGGATAGAAAATTGGTTCAGTTCATCCCTATATAAGTCAGATTTCCCTGCCTGCCTGCCTACCTGCCTGCCTCCCTACCTGCCTACCTGCCTCCCTCCCTACCTGCCTGCCTCCCTACCTGCCTACCTGCCTGCCTACCTGCCTCCCTCCCTGCCTGCCTGCCTGCCTGCCTGCCTCCCTGCCTGCCTGCCTACCTGCCTCCCTACCTGCCTGCCTGAAAACCTGCATGCCTGCCTCCCTACCTGCCTGCCTGCCTACCTGCCTGCCTGCCTGCCTCCCTACCTGCCTGTCTGCCTGCCTGCCTGCCTGCCTGCCTGCCTGCCTGCCTGCCTACCTGCCTGCCTGCCTGCCTGCCTGCCTGCCTGCCTCCCTACCTACCTGCCTGCCTCCCTACCTGCCTGCCTGCCTGTTAAAACACGTTTTTTGGGCCCAAAAAGTCTATTTGTGCATGCATCTTCGATACCCTGAAAATTGAAATTTTTCTAGCACAGTACAAATCGACTTTTTGGGCCAAAAAAACGTGTTTTAGCATTTTTTTTGCCTGAAAATTGAAATTTTTCTAGCACAGTACAAATCGACTTTTTGGGCCAAAAAACCGTGTTTTAGCATTTTTTTTGCCTGAAAATTGAAATTTTTCTAGCACAGTACAAATCGACTTTTTGGGCCAAAAAAACGTGTTTTAGCATTTTTTTTGCCTGAAAATTGAAATTTTTCTAGCACAGTACAAATCGACTTTTTGGGCCAAAAAAACGTGTTTAAGCATTTTTTTTGCCTGAAAATTGAAATTTTTCTAGCACAGTACAAATCGACTTTTTGGGCCAAAAAAACGTGTTTTAGCATTTTTTTTGCCTGAAAATTGAAATTTTTCTAGCACAGTACAAATCGACTTTTTGGGCCAAAAAAACGTGTTTTAGCATTTTTTTTGCCTGAAAATTGAAATTTTTCTAGCACAGTACAAATCGACTTTTTGGGCCAAAAAAACGTGTTTTAGCATTTTTTTTGCCTGAAAATTGAAATTTTTCTAGCACAGTACAAATCGACTTTTTGGGCCAAAAAAACGTGTTTTAGCATTTTTTTTGCCTGAAAATTGAAATTTTTCTAGCACAGTACAAATCGACTTTTTGGGCCAAAAAAACGTGTTTTAGCATTTTTTTTGCCTGAAAATTGAAATTTTTCTAGCACAGTACAAATCGACTTTTTGGGCCAAAAAAACGTGTTTTAGCATTTTTTTTGCCTGAAAATTGAAATTTTTCTAGCACAGTACAAATCGACTTTTTGGGCCAAAAAAACGTGTTTTAGCATTTTTTTTGCCTGAAAATTGAAATTTTTCTAGCACAGTACAAATCGACTTTTTGGGCCAAAAAAACGTGTTTTAGCATTTTTTTTGCCTGAAAATTGAAATTTTTCTAGCACAGTACAAATCGACTTTTTGGGCCAAAAAAACGTGTTTTAGCATTTTTTTTGCCTGAAAATTGAAATTTTTCTAGCACAGTACAAATCGACTTTTTGGGCCAAAAAAACGTGTTTTAGCATTTTTTTTGCCTGAAAATTGAAATTTTTCTAGCACAGTACAAATCGACTTTTTGGGCCAAAAAAACGTGTTTTAGCATTTTTTTTGCCTGAAAATTGAAATTTTTCTAGCACAGTACAAATCGACTTTTTGGGCCAAAAAAACATGTTTTAGCATTTTTTTTGCCTGAAAATTGAAATTTTTCTAGCACAGTACAAATCGACTTTTTGGGCCAAAAAAACGTGTTTTAGCATTTTTTTTGCCTGAAAATTGAAATTTTTCTAGCACAGTACAAATCGACTTTTTGGGCCAAAAAAACGTGTTTTAGCATTTTTTTTGCCTGAAAATTGAAATTTTTCTAGCACAGTACAAATCAACTTTTTGGGCCAAAAAAACGTGTTTTAGCATTTTTTTTGCCTGAAAATTGAAATTTTTCTAGCACAGTACAAATCGACTTTTTGGGCCAAAAAAACGTGTTTTAGCATTTTTTTTGCCTGAAAATTGAAATTTTTCTAGCACAGTACAAATCGACTTTTTGGGCCAAAAAAACGTGTTTTAGCATTTTTTTTGCCTGAAAATTGAAATTTTTCTAGCACAGTACAAATCGACTTTTTGGGCCAAAAAAACGTGTTTTAGCATTTTTTTTGCCTGAAAATTGAAATTTTTCTAGCACAGTACAAATCGACTTTTTGGGCCAAAAAAACGTGTTTTAGCATTTTTTTTGCCTGAAAATTGAAATTTTTCTAGCACAGTACAAATCGACTTTTTGGGCCAAAAAAACGTGTTTTAGCATTTTTTTTGCCTGAAAATTGAAATTTTTCTAGCACAGTACAAATCGACTTTTTGGGCCAAAAAAACGTGTTTTAGCATTTTTTTTGCCTGAAAATTGAAATTTTTCTAGAACAATGTAGACATGTACAAATAGCTTCTGAGACCCAAAAAACTCGATTTTTCGGTGTTTTTAGGCTAAATTTGGGATATAAACGGGTATCGAAGATGCATGCACAAATCGACTTTTTGGGCCAAAAAAACGTGTTTTAGCATTTTTTTTGCCTGAAAATAGAAATTTTTCTTGCACAGTACAAATCGCTTCTGATACCCAAAAAACTCGATTTTTCGGTGTTTTTAGGCTAAATTTGGGATATAAACGGGTATCGAAGATGCATGCACAAATCGACTTTTTGGGCCAAAAAAACGTGTTTTAGCATTTTTTTTGCCAGAAAATTGATTTTTTTCTAGAACAGTGTAGACATGTACAAATGGCTTCTGAGACCCAAAAAACTCGATTTTTCGGTGTTTTTAGGCTAAATTTGGGATATAAACGGGTATCGAAGATGCATGCACAAATCGACTTTTTGGACCAAAAAAACGTGTTTTAGCATTTTTTTTGCCTGAAAATAGAAATTTTTCTAGCACAGTACAAATGGCTTCTGAGACCCAAAAAACTCGATTTTTCGGTGTTTTTAGGCTAAATTTGGGATATAAACGGGTATCGAAGATGCATGCACAAATCGACTTTTTGGGCCAAAAAAACGTGTTTTAGCATTTTTTTGCCAGAAAATTGAATTTTTTCTAGAACAGTGTAGACATGTACAAATCGCTTCTGAGACCCAAAAAACTCGATTTTTCGGTGTGTTTAGGCTAAATTTGGGATATAAACGGGTATCGAAGATGCATGCACAAATCGACTTTTTGGGCCAAAAACACGTGTTTTAGCATTTTTTTTGCCTGAAAATTGATTTTTTTCTAGACCAGTGTAGACATGTACAAATGGCTTCTGAGACCCAAAAAACTCGATTTTTCGGTGTTTTTAGGCTAAATTTGGGATATAAACGGGTATCGAAGATGCATGCACAAATCGACTTTTTGGGCCAAAAAAACGTGTTTTAGCATTTTTTTTGCCTGAAAATTGAAATTTTTCTAGAACAGTGTAGACATGTACAAATCGCTTCTGAGACCCAAAAAACTCGATTTTTCGGTGTTTTTAGGCTAAATTTGGGATATAAACGGGTATCGAAGATGCATGCACAAATCGACTTTTTGGGCCAAAAAAACGTGTTTTAGCATTTTTTTTGCCTGAAAATTGAAATTTTTCTAGAACAATGTAGACATGTACAAATAGCTTCTGAGACCCAAAAAACTCGATTTTTCGGTGTTTTTAGGCTAAATTTGGGATATAAACGGGTATCGAAGATGCATGCACAAATCGACTTTTTGGGCCAAAAAAACGTGTTTTAGCATTTTTTTTGCCTGAAAATAGAAATTTTTCTTGCACAGTACAAATCGCTTCTGATACCCAAAAAACTCGATTTTTCGGTGTTTTTAGGCTAAATTTGGGATATAAACGGGTATCGAAGATGCATGCAGAAATCGACTTTTTGGGCCAAAAAAACGTGTTTTAGCATTTTTTTTGCCTGAAAATTGATTTTTTTCTAGAACAGTGTAGACATGTACAAATGGCTTCTGAGACCCAAAAAACTCGATTTTTCGGTGTTTTTAGGCTAAATTTGGGATATAAACGGGTATCGAAGATGAATGCACAAATCGACTTTTTGGGCCAAAAAAACGTGTTTTAGCATTTTTTTTGCCTGAAAATTGAAATTTTTCTAGAACAGTGTAGACATGTACAAATCGCTTCTGAGACCCAAAAAACTCGATTTTTCGGTGTTTTAAGGCTAAATTTGGGATATAAACGGGTATCGAAGATGCATGCACAAATCGACTTTTTGGGCCAAAAAAACGTGTTTTAGCATTTTTTTTGCCTGAAAATTGAAATTTTTCTAGAACAATGTAGACATGTACAAATAGCTTCTGAGACCCAAAAAACTCGATTTTTCGGTGTTTTTAGGCTAAATTTGGGATATAAACGGGTATCGAAGATGCATGCACAAATCGACTTTTTGGGCCAAAAAAACGTGTTTTAGCATTTTTTTTGCCTGAAAATAGAAGTTTTTCTAGCACAGTACAAATCGCTTCTGAGACCCAAAAAACTCGAATTTTCGGTGTTTTTAGGCTAAATTTGGGATATGAACGGGTATCGAAGATGCATGCACAAATCGACTTTTTGGGTCAAAAAAACGTGTTTTAGCATTTTTTTTGCCTGAAAATTGACATTTTTCTAGCACAGTACAAATGGCTTCTGAGACCCAAAAAACTCGATTTTTCGGTGTTTTTAGGCTAAATTTGGGATATAAACGGGTATCGAACATGCATGCACAAATCGACTTTTTGGGCCAAAAAATTGAATTTTTTCTAGAACAGTGTAGACATGTACAAATCGCTTCTGAGACCCAAAAAACTCGATTTTTCGGTGTTTTTAGGCTAAATTTGGGATATAAACGGGTATCGAAGATGCATGCACAAATCGACTTTTTGGGCCAAAAAAACGTGTTTTAGCATTTTTTTTGCCAGAAAATTGATTTTTTTTCTAGAACAGTGTAGACATGTACAAATGGCTTCTGAGACCCAAAAAACTCGAGTTTTCGGTGTTTTTAGGCTAAATTTGGGATATGAACGGGTATCGAAGATGCATGCACAAATCGACTTTTTGGGCCAAAAAAACGTGTTTTAGCATTTTTTTTGCCTGAAAATTGACATTTTTCTAGCACAGTACAAATGGCTTCTGAGACCCAAAAAACTCGATTTTTCGGTGTTTTTAGGCTAAATTTGGGATATAAACGGGTATCGAAGATGCATGCACAAATCGACTTTTTGGGCAAAAAAAACGTGTTTTAACATTTTTTTTGCCTGAAAATAGAAATTTTTCTTGCACAGTACAAATCGCTTCTGATACCCAAAAAACTCGATTTTTCGGTGTTTTTAGGCTAAATTTGGGATATAAACGGGTATCGAAGATGCATGCACAAATCGACTTTTTGGGCCCAAAAAACGTGTTTTAGCATTTTTTTTGCCTGAAAATTGAAATTTTTCTGGCACAGTACAAATCGCTTCTGAGACCCAAAAAACTCGATTTTTCGGTGTTTTTAGGCTAAATTTGGGATATAAACGGGTATCGAAGATGCATGCACAAATCGACTTTTTGGGCCAAAAAAAACGTGTTTTAGCATTTTTTTCGCCTGAAAATTGATTTTTTTCTAGAACAGTATAGACATGTACAAATCGCTTCTGAGACCCAAAAAACTCGATTTTTCGGTGTTTTTAGGCTATATTTGGGATATAAACGGGTATCGAAGATGCATGCACAAATCGACTTTTTGGGCCAAAAAAACGTGTTTTAGCAGTTTTTTGCCTGAAAATTGAAATTTTTCTAGCACAGTACAAATCGCTTCTGAGACCCAAAAAACTCGATTTTTCGGTGTTTTTAGGCTAAATTTGGGATATAAACGGGTATCGAAGATGCATGCACAAATCGACTTTTTGGGCCAAAAAAACGTGTTTTAGCATTTGTTTTGCCTGAAAATTGATTTTTTTCTAGAACAGTGTAGACATGTACAAATCGCTTCTGAGACCCAAAAAACTCGATTTTTCGGTGTTTTTAGGCTAAATTTGGGATATAAACGGGTATCGAAGATGCATGCACAAATCGACTTTTTGGGCCAAAAAAACGTGTTTTAGCATTTTTTTTGCCTGAAATTGATTTTTTTCTATAACAGCGTAGACATGTACAAATTGCTTCTGAGACCCAAAAAACTCGATTTTTCGGTGTTTTTAGGCTAAATTCGGGATATAAACGGGTATCGAAGATGCATGCACAAATCGACTTTTTGGGCCCAAAAAACGTGTTTTAGCATTTTTTTTGCCTGAAAATTGACATTTTTCTAGCACAGTACAAATCGCTTCTGAGACCCAAAAAACTCGATTTTTCGGTGTTTTAAGGCTAAATTTGGGATATAAACGGGTATCGAAGATGCATGCACAAATCGACTTTTTGGGCCGAAAAAACGTGTTTTAGCATTTTTTTTGCCTGAAAATTGATTTTTTTCTAGAACAGTGTAGACATGTACAAATCGCTTTTGAGATCCAAAAAAACTCGACTTTTCGGTGTTTTTAGGCTAAATTTGGGATATAAACGGGTATCGAAGATGCATGCACAAATCGACTTTTTGGGCCAAAAAAACGTGTTTTAGCATTTTTTTTGCCTGAAAATTGAATTTTTTCTAGAACAGTATAGACATGTACAAATCGCTTCTGAGACCCAAAAAACTCGATTTTTCGGTGTTTTTAGGCTATATTTGGGATATAAACGGGTATCGATGATGCATGCACAAATCGACTTTTTGGGCCAAAAAAACGTGTTTTAGCATTTTTTTTGCCTGAAAATTGAATTTTTTCTAGAACAGTGTAGACATGTACAAATCGCTTCTGATACCCAAAATACTCGATTTTTCGGTGTTTTTAGGCTAAATTTGGGATATAAACGGGTATCGAAGATGCATGCACAAATCGACTTTTTGGGCCCAAAAAACGTGTTTTAGCATTTTTTTTGCCTGAAAATTGAAATTTTTCTAGCACAGTACAAATCGCTTCTGAGACCCAAAAAACTCGATTTTTCGGTGTTTTTAGGCTAAATTTGGGATATAAACGGGTATCGAAGATGCATGCACAAATCGACTTTTTGGGCCCAAAAAAACATGTTTTAGCATTTTTTTTGCCTGAAAATTGAAATTTTTCTAGCACAGTACAAATCGCTTCTGAGACCCAAAAAACTCGATTTTTCGGTGTTTTTAGGCTAAATTTGGGATATAAACGGGTATCGAAGATGCATGCACAAATCGACTTTTTGGGCCAAAAAAACGTGTTTTAGCATTTTTTTTGCCTGAAAATTGTTTTTTTTCTAGAACAGTGTAGACATGTACAAATCGCTTCTGAGACCCAAAAAACTCGATTTTTCGGTGTTTTTAGGCTAAATTTGGGATATAAACGGGTATCGAAGATGCATGCACAAATCGACTTTTTGGGCCAAAAAAACGTGTTTTAGCATTTTTTTTGCCTGAAAATTGTTTTTTTTCTAGAACAGTGTAGACATGTACAAATCGCTTCTGAGACCCAAAAAACTCAATTTTTCGGTGTTTTTAGGCTAAATTTGGGATATAAACGGGTATCGAAGATGCATGCACAAATCGACTTTTTGGGTCAAAAAAACGTGTTTTAGCATTTTTTTTGCCTGAAAATTGAAATTTTTCTAGCACAGTACAAATCGCTTCTGAGACCCAAAAAACTCGATTTTTCGGTGTTTTTAGGCTAAATTTGGGATATAAACGGGTATCGAAGATGCATGCACAAATCGACTTTTTGGGCCCAAAAAACGTGTTTTAGCATTTTTTTTGCCTGAAAATTAACATTTTTCTAGCACAGTGTAAACATGTTCAAATCGCTTTTGAGACCCAAATAACTCGATTTTTCGGTGTTTTTAGGCTAAATTTGGGATATAAACGGATATCGAAGATGCATGCACAAATCGACTTTTTGGGCCAAAAAAACGTGTTTTAGCATTTTTTTTGCCTGAAAATTGAAATTTTTCTATCACAGTACAAATCGCTTCTGTGACCCAAAAAACTCGATTTTTCGGTGTTTTTAGGCTAAATTTGGGATATAAACGGGTATCGAAGATGCATGCACAAATCGACTTTTTGGGCCAAAAAAACGTGTTTTAGCATTTTTTTTGCCTAAAAATTGAAATTTTTCTGGAACAGTACAAATGGCTTCAGAGACCCAAAAAACTCGATTTTCCGGTGTTTTTAGGCTAAATTTGGGATATAAACGGGTATCGAAGATGCATGCACAAATCGACTTTTTGGGCCCAAAAAACGTGTTTTAGCATTTTTTTTTTCCTGAAAATTGAAATTTTTCTAGCACAGTACATATCGCTTCTGAGACCCAAAAAACTCGATTTTTCGGTGTTTTTAGGATAAATTTGGGATATAAACGGGTATCGAAGATGCATGCACAAATCGACTTTTTGGGCCCAAAAAACGAATTTTAGCATTTTTTTTGCCTGAAAATTGAAATTTTTCTAGCACAGTGTAAACATGTACAAATCGCTTCTGAGACCCAAAAAACTCGATTTTTCGGTGTTTTTTTTGTCGGGGGGGAGGAATAGACTATCACAACAGTCATATAAGTAAGTTCTATGCTAATCCATTTCGTATTATTTATTTTTTTCTTGTCTTTACGTGATTCAGGCAGTTGTTCCTAAAATATTTGCAGTCTATGTTGCTACTACATAGGAAATGATAGAAAAGAGACAAATCGTTGTAGATGCCTAGACATAGCCTACTGGGCTTGATAATGTGAAGAAAGTAGAGTAGGAATAGAGAAGACTAACACACGTTTTGCTGGATATTATATACTAATAATAATGAGTAGAATGTTATGGAGGGAAGGTTGAAGAAGGTAAACTATTATACGGGTGTCTTTTTTAAATTAATGATATGATATTTAAATATGATAAGCTGAGTTGGGTCAAGATAAATCCACATATTTACTCGTAATAAGTATCCAGGTTAGCTTCGAATAGCCTATAGATGGAGTAATTAAGGGGGAAGTACAGTGGTGGTAAATCTTGAGCTAAAGATTCCTCCAAACTATTCCAGGTAATAGGATACCATAATTTTCTTCGTTTGGGTCTGTTTCCTGGCAAGCTTTGGAGGAATTAAAAGTAAACTATCCCCTTAACGAGCTCTATCAACTATGAGACAGAAGAATAGTGTTACATATCCAGTACCAGGGTGGTTCCCATAGTAGAACTTATATCATTAAAAGGTATTGGATAAGAGCAAGTTAGGTTCACTGATGGGAAACTCACCCCGAAACCAGGTACATACCATGGAAGGAGAGCCATTATGACGCCTTCATCGACCACCACTGGGCCATAAACACATTCAGTATATGCCCCCCCCCCCATCCCCCTACACAGACCTTCCCCACCTCCTGATCAAGTGTAATTTCAACTCTTTTTTTAGTTCTTTATGTGTTCATCAGTGTGTTGTTTTGTGTGAATGGATAAGAGTCGTGTTTACATTCTATCAGATGTTTATTTACAAACACAGAACGAACAAATTGCACTTAAATCAACCCGATTTTTTTTTTTTTAGCTTGGTCATTTTTTTGTGGTTTTGTCGTAGGGTGATTGTCGTAGTGGTTTTGTCACAGTGATTTTGTTGCAAGGGTCTTATCGCGGGGGATTTGTCTCACGGGGTTTGTCGCAGTGTTTTTTTTTTACTCAAGGGTTTTGTCGCAGTGGTTTTGTCTTAGTGGTTTTGTCTCAAGGGGTTTGTGTTGGGGGTTTGTCTCTCGTGGTTTGTCATGGAGGTTTTTGTCCTTGTGGTTTTGTCTCTAGAAGTTTATGTAAGAGGGTGTTAATTTTAGTCTATACACTCACCTCCATCTTTTTTTACCGGAGTGCCAGTCGAGTGACGTCAGCGACCATGGATCTCCATCTCCCTCTATCGTCGGCCATTCTGATCAGGTCCACAGTTCTTCGTCCATCACCAATATGTTGAAGAATCGTGTCCATAAACTTCAATCTCTGTCTCCCCCTCGCTCGTCTCCCCTCTATTTTTCCCAGTAGGCAGTGTTTCTCTAGGTTATGACACCTTCAATTTGGTCCTGTATTCACTTCTCATCCTGTATCTTGGTTTTAGTATTCAAGGGAAAGTAAAAAAGTTGCCCCAACCCCAGTCACAGCCCCAGTCACAGCCCCTGCTCCAACCCCAGTCCCAGCCCCAGTCACAGTCCCAGCCCCAGCCCCAGTCACAGTCCCAGTCCCAGCCCCAGTCCCAGCCCCAGTCCCAGCCCCAGTCCCAGTCACAGCCCCAGCCCCAGTCCCAGCCCCAGTCCCAGCCCCAGTCCCAGTCCCAGCCCCAGTCCCAGTCACAGTCCCAGTCCCAGCCCCAGTCCCAGCCCCAGTCCCAGTCCCAGCCCCAGTCCCAGCCCCAGTCCCAGTCACAGTCCCAGTCACAGTCCCAGTCACAGTCCCAGTCACAGCGCCTGCTCCAACCCCAGTCACAGCCCCAGTCACAGTCCCAGTCCCAGCCCTAGTCCCAGCCCCAGTCACAGCCCCAGTCCCAGTCACAGCCCCAGTCCCAGTCCCAGTCCCAGTTCCAGTCCCAGTCCCAGTCCCAGTCCCAACCCCTGCCCCAACCCCAGTCACAGCCCTAGTCACAGCCCCAGTTCCATCGCCCCTCCCTCCTCACTTCATAAAAAGTTAATACCCTTTGTGGTTAATTACCTTAATGACCTTTAGGTTGGGTGATCTGCATAAATTCAGGGCAATTTGTGTAATTAAATATCGTATTGATGAATTTTTAGCAAAGGATTTTTCCAAACTATTCCCTGACCTACATACATTGATTGATAACATCTCTCTTGAGTATATTATTATATTGGACCTGTTTCTTAGCATAGTTTAGATATATTTACACACATACACACACACAGAGATTGATGGATGAATCGACGGACTGACTGATGGATGAATTTACGGGTGAATTGATGGATGAATTAATGAATGAATTGATGGATGTTTTGATGGATGAAAAAGTGACACAAATTTGTTTATTTTCAGCCAATCGTAGGTAATGCTAGAATACTTGTTAGGTAAATTTAGTATCTGCTGTGGAAAACACATTATAAAGTAGAGAGCTGTTC
>JAWZYT010005102.1:0-32500 GCA_034508575.1 Petrolisthes manimaculis | reverse complement strand
CTTATTCTTTCGTCACTGTTTTTACACAACCCTCTCTTTTCTTTCCTTTCTTTTCTCCTCCTATTCCGATTTATTTCCCCCTACCTAAATCCTTCTTCCTCCCTTTATCTCTCTCTTCCTCTCCTCTCCTAATTCTTTCACACATCTTTCCTCCCCCTCCCCCTCCGATCATTTTCTCGTCCTGTTACCCCCCCCCCCCGTCCCCCCTCCCCCCCCCCACCAGCCCCCCCCTCATTTACATAAGTATGATCCTTACGTGTCTGATTTATCTCCAGTGACCCTCCTCTAGTCTTATTATTTTTTTTTTCTATAATATATTTTTCCTACTCCTCTTGCTGCGTTCATTTGTCCTGCCTGTCCTTCTGTCTGTCTCTGTCTCTCTCTGCTCTGTGTCTCTGTCTCTCTCTGCTCTGTGTCTCTGTCTGTTCTGTGTCTCTGTCTCTGTCTCCCTTTCTTTTTCTCTCTTTGCTCTGTGTCTGTGTGTGTATCTCTCTCTGTGTGTGTATCTCTCTCTCTCTGTCTCTCTCTCTCTCTCTCTCTCTCTCTCTCTCTCTCTCTCTCTCTCTCTCTTTCTCTCTCTTTCTCTCTGTCTCTCTTTGTCTCAGTTCTCATTTCCTTTCATCCTCTGTTAAACTTGTTCCTTTTTTGTTAATCATATACTTCATATACTTTCCATCTGTTCTTT
The DNA here is from genome assembly GCA_034508575.1 of Petrolisthes manimaculis. Classification (NCBI taxonomy): domain Eukaryota; kingdom Metazoa; phylum Arthropoda; class Malacostraca; order Decapoda; family Porcellanidae; genus Petrolisthes; species Petrolisthes manimaculis. The sequence continues at coordinate 31,815 of JAWZYT010005102.1, read as the reverse complement.
TAATATATTCCACTATTTTCGTGTTGATTATTCTTGTACTCTGTGCATGCATACATACATTCTCTCTCTCTCTGTCTTTCTGTGTGTGTGTGTGTGTGTGTGTGTGCGTGTGTGTGTAAGCTCAAGTGTGTTTGTATGTATGTGTGTGCGCATGTGTGTGTAAGCTCAAGTGTGTTTGTATGTATGTGTGTGTGTGTGTGTGTAAGCTCAAGTGTATTTGTATGTATGTGTGTTGATTCTCATTTACTTGCATGCAATTCCCTTCTCCACTAAGGTGCCATTTATTACAGAAATATATTACTTTGGCTTATGCAGTATTGTCCATGTCTCGGTGCGTGGGGCGGACAAGTAAAGTCAGTATTCGCAGACAATACAGGCCTCCTAAAATGTGTATATACTCACGCACACACACACTGGAGGAAGATGAGGAGGAGGAAAAGGAGGAGGAAAAGGAGGAGGAGGAGGAGGAGGAGGAGGAGGAGGAGGAGGAGGAGGAGGAGGAGGAGGAGGAGGAGAATACATACAAGATTTAGTGGCAAGCCTTCTGCACCAACCAGTATCTCTGTGACTGAATTAATATTGTTGGTGGGACTGTGAGTTGGCAATATTTTCCTTACTTATCCATTGTTCTCTCTTTCTCTTTCTCTTTCTCTCTCTCTCTCTCTCTCTCTCTCTCTCTCTCTCTCTCTCTCTCTCTCTCTTTCTCTCTCTTTCTCTCTCTCTCTGCTCTCTTTCCTTCCTTCCCATTACAACATCATAACAGATATACAACAGCAATTAAATTAATGTCCTTGATCCTCAGTGTCTCGCTTACTGTGGAAATGTAATCCCCTATTTAACTATATTCTCGGAGTGTACTTTCCTTATACTTCCAAAGTTTTCTCGGCAATCCCCTTCCTCCTTCTTTTACAGCAACACAACAGATATACAGTAAGAGGAGTTAAAGCTTACACTTATCCTTTATCTCTGGGCCTAAGGGGTCTTATGCTCTTGATATCCACGACTATCGCTACCATCTCTTCTTCTCCTTTACAGTAGAAGGGCAGATAAAGGAACGAATGAATGCCTGCTATCTTTTGCTATCTTTTTTATTGATCTTCACTGTCTGTATGCCTAAGTGATATATATAAGTAATGTTACTGTATACATTTGACCTCCTGGTCGATCTCTAATGTCTATAACGAAAATAAATGACCTCTTTAAGGGACCCTGTGATATAGTTAGGAAATTGGAAGTAAAGGACTCCACATATTGTCACGAAACACCACCAACATGGAAGGAGCTTGTTTCGTGGTATAGTCAGTAGGAATCAGAAGCCTTCAATTCTCATACACCATTACAGGGTAATTAACTCGAACTGGCCGACATTTGGCAGTAGTTTAATAGGGTAATAAATCCCCTTTTGGAACATTTAAACTCCTTCATTCCTCCAAAATAATCCAGAAAACAGGAGTAAATTAATAAAAATAAAAGAATCCAATTGCTTGGATATGTTTAGAGGAATCAGGTGCTCCGGATATAGTAACCAACATTGTCCTAACCCATTAATCACGTTTATTCTCCATTCCTTCCTTCACACCACCAACCCTCTAAGTCTAACACAACCTGTTCGTCTGTCATCCAGCTCTGGGAACGCTAAGGCAGTGTGTTGTTATGCCCTCACATGTCAGGGTCCTTACGGCTCAATAATATCATCTGTTGTTAGCCAAGGTGAAAATATCAAATGCGTTATTAGATTTACGAGTAATGCATGTATTTAGCCGAAACCTGCCACGGGAAGCAAAGGTATAATCAATCAGCTTTTCACATAGAATATATATTAATTTTATCAAAGAGGATTTGGCTGAGTGGTTAGCATATCAAAGGTTGGGGGCTTAAATCTGGTCTGTGGCAAGGCTTGAATATTTGTGTTGCTCCAAACCATATTTCAATTGCTGGTTATAATGGCAACAAATATCATTAAATAACCTCGCTGGCACCATTATCGATATTAGATTCTGAGTATTTCCTCATGTCTCTCATTTTGCAGTGATAAGTTACGAAAGTATGCACGCGTGTGTGTGTGTGTGTGTGTGTGTGTGTGTGTGTGTGTGTGTGTGTGTGTGTGTGTGTGTGTGTGTGTGTGTGTATATATAGACAATAACAATCTCGCTGTACCGTTGGTTTGTAATAATAATACATGAAATATCAAATGTAATCAAATAGCTTTAAAAGTTCATACCCGCTACTTACGTAACTTGCAGGTGCCGAGTGTATAATGAAGGAGAGAATCAATGTTGGTGTGACCTTCCCTGACCTATTACTGCACCACCTCTAGTCCCTCCATCACCTTCACTCACCTGTAAGGAAGACAAAACAATTAGTAAACTATTTAAACGTTAAACATTCTCTGGCTCAAAGAGATGATGTCAGCCTTGGTTTGTTGACATAATGAATTACAGTTTAACCTTTGTTCTTAAGTAGCGTTTCCTTCCAGCAAAGATTATCATCTAATGAAAATGACAAACATAAACCTTGTATGTTAAACTGTTCTCTATCCGTAAAACCCTTTAAATAATATTCCCCTTGAAGATAAATTCCATAAAATAATAAAAACGTTGGATACCGGAAGCCAAAGTAAGTCTATGGTAAACACGCAAACATTTTCATTTAATCAAGCTTGGTACAGTCGGCGGCAAAAGTCCAGTCTCCTCACTTGCTTCACCGAGGCACGCAATGTTCATATACTCGAGATTATTAGGTGTAGAAAACGTGAGTATTTCTCGAGTCCATGAACACTGTGCGTCTCGGTGAAGCAGGTGACGCGACACGACATTTGCCGCCGACTTTACATGTACAGAATTTTGGTTCACAACTTCACACCTCCATTCCACAGATTCCTACCCAAAACGCCCAATCCTCACAATAATCTGAGAAAGCCATAAGAAGAAATTTCGTATTCAAATGCATGCTACCTTCACCCATAACCTACAATGGGTCATTTCTGCGGCTGACAGTAATTACCCAAATTCGATATTATGATGGCTCAGCGTGATTGCTCGAAGCTCGTCACCCAAGCGTTGGAAACCAGAAGTTAGTGGGATGCCAAGTATTAATATTGGCTGCGTCCATTCACCGTCAGCTAAAGAGTAACAGACTGTAGTTAGAGATTTCAGCTATGATTGCACATTTCCGAAAGGAAGTTTTCAGACTAATCCGCCAAATGTCTCGTGTCGGTATACAACAGGTACCATGAGAATATTATAATAGTAAGGTCATTATCAAACTATCGAGTGACTTACAATAACACCAATACCACCACCTTCGTATAACACCATTACCATCATCACCAACACCATTTAATACCAGCATTACAACTCACCACCTACCACCACCACCACCACCACCACCACCACCATGCCAAGAACACCCCACCACCACCACCACCACCACCACCACCACCACCACCACCACCATCACCGGGAGTTAAGAGCAGTTACCGAGGTCCCACCATCGTTTCCACACCACCAGCCACATTAGACGGAAAAATAGCCGGCCAAAACAAAGTCAACCTTCGACCGACGACCTGACACCTTCTCTTCCACCCCACCCCCCTTGCTTCTATTTAACCCCCATCTATTACACCCCCTCTTCCCCCTCCGTGCTTCCATTTGATTCCTCATTCCACTTTATCTACATTTGACCCCCCCCTACCCCTTGTCCCTTGCTTCCATTTAAACCCCCTACCCCTGGCCCCTTGTTACTATTTAACCCCCTCCCCTGTCCCTTGCTTCCATTTGACCCCCTACCCCTGGCCCCTTGCTTCTATTTAATTCCTACCCCTGGCCCCTTGCTTCCATTTGGCCCCCTCCCTGGTCCCTTGCTTCCATTTGGCTCCCTGTCCCTTATCTTTATTTGACTCTCTCCCTTGTCCCTTATCTTCATTTGACCCCTACCCCTTATCTCCTTTGCACTCCCCTCGATTTTATTTCACTTCCCCCTCCCCGTTTTCTCCGTCTGACTTCCCCTCTTCCCTTCATTCCCCACCCACCCTTCACTACCAGGACTTCTTCCCTCTAATCCCTCCTTTCCCTTTCCATATACACCTAATATATTCCTCTTGCCCTTTTTCCTATTTGCATTCCTATATCTTCCTTCCCTCCTCCTCTTCCTTTCCTACCTTCCACCTCGTTCTTCATTCGTTTCCATTCATTCCTCTACTCTTTGTTTCTTTTCAACCTTTATTTTCTCTTTTTTCCCCTTCTGTCCCTTTGCCTCCCCCTCCCCCTATCCTTTCCTCTCTCTCTTTCACCTTCCTTCCCTTCTTTGTAACCTACCTTTCCTCCCGTTCTTCCTCCTCCATCCCTTCTCCTTCCTTCCTTCAGCATCACGTCTCTCTCCTTCATCATAACGTAAACACCTGGCTTTCACGTCCCTCTCATTATCATCTCCCTCTCTCTATCTCTCTCTCTCTCTCTCTCTCTCTCTCTCTCTCTCTCTCTCTCTCTCTTTCTCTCTCTCTCTCTCTCTCTCTCTTTCTCTCTCTCTCTCTCTCTCTCTCTCTCTCTCTCTCTTTCTCTCTCTCACTCTTATATCCCTCGCCCTCATTTCCTCTTTCCCTATTTTTTGTATATCCTTCCTCCTCCCCTCTCTTAATCCATATAATCGTTCTCCCTTAATCCTAGTTATTATATGTTTCCTTTTCTCACCATTTCTTCCTGTTCTTCCCCCTTTATCCACCTTTCTTTTATTTCTTATGATAGTCGCAACTCCCCGACTTTGTATACTATAATATAATATATACTATGATATAGGAAGGAATAATATGAGGGATGTATTATATCCCTCATATTATTCCATCCCATATTCCCTCCTCACTCACTCACTCACTCACTCATACCACCCTTTCCCTCATTCCTCGTACACACATTAATTAAAGATCAAATATAATCCCACAGGCTTCTAACAGTGTATATATATTATGGTACATTAACTCATCATAGTGTTGTGAAATAATAAACTCTAAATAATACTTACATATCCATCAGTCTTAGCATACAAACTCAACAAGCAGGTGTAGAAGAGGTGGTGGGTGACTGTAGTTCATTATTCACCACCCTCTGGAGTTTACCTACACGAGACACAATACGACTTTTGACTGACTAAACCTGACATTTCCCTCTTCCTCTTCATTATCTCTCCTCCTCCTCCTTCTCCTCCTTCCCCTTCATTATCTCTCTCCTCCTTCTCCTCCTCCTCCTTCCCCTTCCTCTCATTATTCTCCTCTCCTTCATTATCTCCCTTCCCCCTCCCCTCATTATTCTCCTCTACTCCCCCCTCATTATCACGTTTCCCTTCCCTTCATCATCCACCTCTTCCATCCTCTTAGTCACCTTACTCCTTCTTCTCCTCCTTTCGTCTAATCTCCCTTCTCTTCCTCTCTCTCTTCACTTCCTTCATTATCATTTTCTTTCCCCTTCTCCTCCACATGTCTGCTGTTATTTGCTTTCCTCTGCATTCTGTCTGCATTCTATCACATTATCTCCCACCTCATTTTTTCCCTCCTCCCTCCCCTCGTTACTTCCCCTGTCCTCCTCCTCCTCCTCCTCCTCCTCCTCCTCATTATCTCCTCCTCTCCCTCATTATCTTGCACAACATTTTCTTTTTGCGACTTCCTTCTGCAAATACTTCTTTATATCTTCATGTCCTCTTCACCCTCACCTTTTTCTACCTTCTGTACTTTTCCTTCCTTCTCCTCCTCCTCCTCCTTTGCGGTGTCCCTCTTCATTTTCTGTTTTTTTTTTTTACCCTCCTCCTCCTCCTCCTCCTCCTTCTTCTCCTCCTCCTCCTCCTGTCTTCATTACTTTGTTTTGTTTTTTTACTCCCTCTCTTCTCTCATTCCTCATCACCTACCATTACATCCCATCTCCCTATTCCCATATCTTCACTATCTCCATCTATTCATACTCCTCATTCCTCCTTTTCCATCACCTTCGCCACCTCCAACCCTTCAAGTTCATTTATCTCCGCCTCTTCACTCCATCACCATCACCAATTACATATTTTTTCCTAGCTAGATGGTATATATATATTTTTTTCTATCTCTTTTTATTGCAGCTTTAGCGAGTGTAGTGTGTATGTAGGTGGAGAGTAGCAGTTCTCTTTAACAATTTATTCACCAATACTTAATTATTCAGAAGAGCCTCACACAAATGACTCTTTAATACCCAATATCACAGCTTTTTTTTTTCTACTTTCAATCTTTTTATTATAATTATTTTCTCCCTCTTTGCTTGTCTTCCTCCTCCTATACTTTCGTTTATTATTCTCGCCTCTCCTTGTCCTCTTCCTTCCTCCTTCTACCCTTCTTCCACCTTCTCCTCTTCCTATTCTTTCGTTTATTCTTCTTCTTGCCTCTCCTTGTCATCTTCCACCCCCCTTCCCTCCCTCATCCATTTCCTTCCTCCACGGGTTTAATCTGCTCATCCTCAATCCATCGGGAAATTCACTTGGCCCACATCATAATCTTTTCAACATATTACTTCTTTCATCAGTTTTCTTTTCCTCCTAATCCTTCACCTCCTGCTCGTCTATCTCCTTCTACTTCTCCTACACCTCCTCCTCAATTTTCTTTTCATTCCCCTCCTCCTCCTCCTCCTCCTACTCCTCCTCTATTTTCTTTTCCTCCTACTCCTACTCCTCCTTTATTTATTTTTATTTTCCTTACCCTCTTCTTCCTACTCCTCCTCTATTTTTTTTCCTTCCATCTCCTACTACTCCTACTCCTCTCTTTTTTTCATTTAATTCCCTTCTTCCTCCTATATCGATTATTCCTTCCCCTCCTCCTCCAATTCCTCTATTTTTTTCTTTCCCTTCTTCTTCCTACCCCTACTCCTCTATTTTCTTTTCCTTCCCTCCTCCTCCTCCTCCTCCTGCTTTTCCTCGTAACAGTAAGGCAGACATGTAACACTGGGCGTCACCAAGGGCCTCCTCCAAGTACCAATACATTAGCTCTGTTGTTGTGTGGAATAGCCTTGTAATCCTCCTCATTTTCCTCCTCATTTTCCCTCCCCTATCACTCTCATCCCACTCCCTTATTACTGTTGTTTTTTCTCCCACTCTTTTTCTTCCTATTCTACACATTTTATTAGTTATCTTTCTCACAGTCCCTTATTAATATTATTTTCCTTTCATTCCTTATTACTGTTTCTTCTCTCACTTTATCCTTTCTATTCTACAATCTTCTCTACTTATTATCTTCCTACGCATTTCCTTATTACTGTGTGTGTGTGTGTGTGTGTGTGTGTGTGTGTGTGTGTGTGTGTGTGTGTGTGTGTGTGTGTGTGTGTGTGTGTGTGTGTGTGTGTGTGTGTGTGTGTGTGTGTGGTGCCTAATGACGTGGGGTGGTGTGATGACTTTCCACACTCTCCCCAGCCTGCTCTAAAGACGAGGATGATGTACCCCAGCCTATCCTCACCACACCACACCACACCACTCCACTCCACTCCACTCCACTCTTAACTTCCTCACCACACCACATCACTCCACTCTTAACTCCCTACACCACACCACTCTTAACTCCCTCACCACACCACACCACACCACATCACTCTTAACTTCTGCTTACTCCTCTTACGATCAAAACTCCATCTCACTACTCTTTACAGTCTCCCTCCTACTCTCTCCTTCCTACTGTATCCTCTCCTACTCTTCTTATCTACTCTTTACTACTCCTTCCTACTTTATCCTCTCCTACTCTCCTCCTTACTACTCCTTCCTACTTTATCCTCTCCTACTCTCCTCCTTACTACTCCTTCCTACTGTATCCTCTCCTACTCTCCTCCTTACTACTCCTTCCTACTGTATCCTCTCCTACTCTCCTCCTTATCTACTCTTTCCTATCTTTTTCCTACTTTATCCTCTCGTATACTCTCCTCCTTACTACTCTTTCCTATCGTCTTCCTACTCTCCTCCTCACATTCTCTTACTTTTCCTTACCATGTCCTTCCTACCGTCTCTTTTTTCTTCTCTTCCATACCAACCCCGTCTCTCCCCTCTACTGTCTTTTTACTTCTCCTTACCGTTTCCTCCTCCTTCTCTTTTCCTCCTCTTCACCGTCGTACTCCACTTTACTTGCTACTTATTCCTTGTTGTCTGCCTCCTTCCTTCCTTTCTCCCTTACCTCCTTCCGCCTTCTTTCCTGCCTCCACCCTTCTTATATTCCCTCATGAGTTTCACATTTATTTTTTATTTTTGGTATTTGTCAATCTCTCTCTCTCTCTGTCTCACTGATAAATAGACGCGTATATATATATATGCGTGTGTGTGTGTGTGTGTGTGTGTAGTCAGAGACAAACAGGAAGGAAAGAAGGCCCTGGGAGTGCCAGGGAAATTAAGGGGTGGAGAGGAAGGGCCGCTATAATTATCTGTAATTTTATTCTGTGCTCACCAACACTATAACTTGCCCCAAAACAAAAAGTTAATTGTTAATGGCTCCACGTCCACTGTACACCACCAGATGTAAGGGCCAATGTTTTCCCTCCCTGAAGTTACGTGAGTGTGTAATGCTGTCATAATCTAGAAAAATATTACAGAATGCAAACTCTATATTGTGCATTAGAGAGAAAGGTGTGTTGTTAGGGAGAGGAGGATGGGGCGGTCTAGTTCTCACGGCCATGGACTCCATCTGGCGTTATGACATTGAACAACATATACAGATACATTAGACAGACGGATAAAGAGATACATAGAGGAAAAGATAGATTCATATTATAGTGATGATGGCTGGTTAGAGAGAGAGAGAGAGAGAGAGAGAGAGAGAGCGAGAGAGAGAGAGAGAGAGAGAGAGAGAGAGAGAGAGAGAGAGAGAGAGAGAGAGAGAGAGAGAGAGAGAGAGAGAGAGAGAGAGAGAGAGAGAGAGGCTGATAAATGGATTACAACAACAATAAATCGATTATCTTCCTCACCTTCCTTACACAGTACTACAGACTAAGATCACGTAACATAAAATAAACATCACTGAGACGCTCCATTATCCACCCGATATAATAACAACAATAATCATTCGTTCATTTTAGAGACGATAAAATCTGATAATACACTGACTAGCCATACATACATAAACTGAGTCAATTACAGACCTTTTATTACTATTATTATTAAGCTTACATCCATAAATTTCCAATGATGAAGTAAGTTTTATTATTTTTTTTCACTGCTAGAACAAACTATCCCAGAAAAGACCTCAGAGGTTTAGACCAAAGTGGTGCTGTTTGTGTTCTATTCTGTTAATATTGTCACCAAGAAGAGATGACTCGCATTTAAACTATTTTACACTCACCGATAAAATGCAAACAGACTTTTACACATTTACACATTATGTCAGGCCTTGTGCAATCTACTATACCACTTTTCTACTTAGTATTTTTCCTCTAAGATGTTACATTACCGTACCGTACCGTGAGCAAGATAATGAATTCAGAATAGGAGGGAAAACATTACGGTCATTATGCCAACAACATTACGAGTCTCTGCACCGTAAACCTAAAGTAAATTATAGAGTGAACAGATAATGAGATGTTGCTCACAGCACAAAAACACGCCAATTATCACATGCAGCAATTATAATCACCGAGATAATATTATTACACCGCCACTGACACGGAAACCTGTGTGTAATTAACGGTAATAATATTATTGGTGTATCTAGTGAGGAGAAAATACGGAGAATATCTTTTTCGTTTAAAGGAAATTATTGTATGTTTAGAATTACTAGTGAATTTTACTGGTCCATTTGAGCTACTTCATGCACATCGTTTTTCTTTTCTTTTTCTATTTCTGCAGCATCTGTAAATGTATGTAAGTTTGTATTAGTGTGTGTGTGTGTGTGTGTGTGTGTGTGTGTGTGTGTGTGTGTGTGTGTGCAATTAACGTGTTCATTCCTGCACAGGGTGAGTCAACACATTCCTCTACCTACGTACTCTGACGGTTGACACACACACACGCACACACACACACACACAACACACACACACACAACACACACACACACACGTCTCAGGTTTGCATGTTGTTGCCCAGTTACATAGATGGGGATAGTACGGCATGTCTTGGCTACTATAATAATAATAATAATAATAATAATAATAATAATAATGATAATAACAATAATAATAATGGTGACAGTAGGATGACTTACGACGTTTGGTGAGGTAATAGACATTGGCCTGACATGGAGGGGGCCGTGATGTAGTCAGAAGATTGGAACTAAACAAATCCTTCAACTACTACAACGAAACACAGCCATCTATACTGAAGGAGCTGGCTATGTTTTCCATCCCGTCCCATTTTCACTTAAACCTAACCTAACCTCATTAAACTTATTCTAACCGATCCCTCTTATCTATATTTTGCCTACCCTAACCTTGTCTCCAATCAAACGTTCGTATACATCCCAATCCCCTGCCTGCCTAACCCATCAGTGTACTACAGCTATATTGTCAATTAATGGATTAAGGTACTTTTATTCACTTAGCTCCCCCTCTTCGCTTCCTCTTAGCTCTCCCTCTTCGCTTCCTCTTCTCACCTCTTGCCTCCTCCTCCTCCTCCTCCTCCTCCTCCTCCTCCTCTCAAAATTTCTTCTTTCCTCCTTTCGCGTTAACTCGTCTCTTCTAATCTCTCACCTCTCCTATCTTCTTCTCTCTTGTCCTCTCGTCTAAAACCTCGTATCTTCTTCACCTCTAGGTTTATATTGCTTTAAAAATCTCTTCTCGTCTCTCGGCCTTTCCTCTCTTCTTCCTATTTTTTTTTCTCTTCATCCGTTCATCCTGTTTATACTCTCTCTTCTTCTTTTACGTGCCTCTTTTCTAGGCTCTTCATTCCTCTCCTCTCTCAGCCTCTCTCTCTTCTTTTTCATTTATCTCTTTCTCCTCTTTTCTCGGCTCTTCATTCCTCTCCTCTCTCAGCCTCTCTCTCTTTTTTTCATTTATCTTTTTCCTTCCCTCTCTTGTTATTCTTTCTTTCATTATTCTGCTTCCTCCTTTCGTAGCTAACAGTCTCTTATAAAGACCCACTTACCTCCCTTATATCTTTCTCTATTTCTTCTCTCCTTCATCTCACTCCTCCTTCACTTTCCTCTTTTATCTCCCTCTTTTAACTTTATGGAGCAACTTACTCTCTTTATGTATGTGTGTGTGTGTGTGTGTGTGTGTGTGTGTGTGTGTGTGTGTGTGTGTGTGTGTGTGTGTGTGTGTGTGTGTGTGTGTGTGTGTGTGTGTGTGTGTGTGTGTGTGTGTGTGTGTGTGTGTGTGTGTGTGTGTGTGTTTCTCTTTCAGCATCTCTTCAATTCCTCGTTTTTCTTCGGTATCCTCATCTCACTCTCTCCCTATAATCCTCCTCCTTCTTCTTCCTCCCCCACCACCACCATCGAGTAAAAATAATCATCAGTAAGAGGTTTGTGTTATTCCTGGTGGCTTTGTGTATAAAAACAGGATTAAGATTCCATTTGGGCACAAGCACAGACTCTTCAGATTCAGATAAACTTTCACACGAGCTAGGTTGTCTAGAAAAAATGACTATTCCCTAACATCATAATAATCATCATCTATTGTATCTTCCACCACTTTTTCTCTCCTTCCATCCCAATTTCTTTTTTTCTTCTACCAATCTTTCTATGTATCCCTCTATCTCTATAAACTTTCATTTTTCTATCTATTATCTTCCTCCCTCTATCTCTCTAGCCACTTCCATCAATCTCTGCCACTCTTTATCTCTATTTATTTATCTTTACTTCTACCTTTATCCATCTTTCTTTGCATTGCCTTTATTCCCTCCCTCCCCAATTCATTCATTCCTTTACACCTCCCCCTCTCTCTCTCTCTCTCCCTTCTTCTACCTTTACCCTCCCTGCCTCCCTCCCTGCCTCCCTTCCCCATCATTAATCCACTATACTATTTACTGGAGATATCTGTCTTGCTATCCAATAAATCGTTGCCTTGCACACACTGACATCTCTCTATATATATCACTTTTTTTTCTGTCGCCATGCCTTACACCCATTCCCACAGTTTATCCTCCTTTCCTCCAGTCTTTCCATTTCTTTCTCTATTCCTTCTCCCTTCTCCTTCCTTAATTCCAGCCACGCACTCTCTCCCTATCTCTTTTTCTCTACCTACCCATTTTAACCAACCTTGCTCTCTAGCTCCCTCTCCCGTTCTCTCCCCATCTCCTATACCCATTCCAAAGCCGCACTCCATTTCCTTTCACTACCAACACTTCCAGTCGCCTTTCCTGTCCCCCCCTTCCTTCCTTCCTTCCTTTCCTTTCCTACCCCAGTCACCAACACCACCACCACCACCATCGCCACTATTACTTACACGACTCTAATAATATAACTTGGCTCCATCACCTTTAGCTCCAACCACCCTGCCTGCCTGCCTGTCTACCTGTCTGTCTGCTGCCCTTTCTCGTCACCCTAAATAATAATAAGAGGTAGTGAGAGCTGGGATAAGGGATGGTGTATGAGCGACGAGACTCAATTTAACCGAGGCTGGGACGTGGAAAAAGGAAGGAAGGGGTTGGCACAGAAGAAGATGAGGGAGGAGGCAGAATGTGGTGAAAGGGGAAAGATTAGGAAGGGGTTGACACAGAAGATAGGGAAGCAATGGTAAAGGGGGAAAGGTAAGGGAAGGGTTAACACAAAATATGGAGGAGGAATGCAAAGAGAGGGGAACATGGAAGTGGGGGAGGGAAAGAGGGTACACAGAAGGAATGGGAAGGAATGGGAAGGGAGAGATACGTATGGAAGAACATTGGGAAAGGGTAAAAGAGAAGAAGGAGAAAAGTGATAATGGATAGGGGGAACACGAGATAATAAATAGGAAATAGGCTGGTGAGAAATGATGAACAAAGGAATACAAAGGAATACAAAGGACACTCAAACAGCAACAGACCTACTTGTCCTTTCGAGGGAACGAAAGGGAAAGTCTTGCATGTGTAGGAGTGAAAGGAAAGGTATGGGGTCGGTCGAGGCAAGGAATGTATAGTATAGTATAGTATGGGCGGCGTGGGCGTCATAGTGTGGTGTGGGCGTAAGGGAGGCATACAGTATATATAGGTAGGGTTATGGAGGGAAGGCATAGACGTGATACAGGCATACATACATAGATACATACATACAGGAATGGGCGGTATGGGCGTAAGAGTGGCGGGAGAGATTGATGATAGTAGGGGTGTAATCTGTCTTCCTTATCAGAGCGTGTGAGTGACGGCCTAGTTGTCTTCCTCACACCCCTCCCCCCTCCCCCCCTAAAGCTAAATAAAGGGTATAGGTGAAAAAATGGTGACGGGGAGAAAATGGTGACGGGGAGAAAATGGTGACGGGGAGAAAATGGTGACAGGGAAGCTAAATGGTGAATGTGGTGATGTTGGGGCAAGCTATATATAGGGTAGGTGATGAAATGGTGACGGTTAGGTAAGTTATAGATAGGGTAGGTGATGAAAATATAGTGATGAGGGTGGTGATGTTGGGCAAGCTATATATAAGGTAGATGATGAAATAGTGATGGGGGTAGTGATGATAAGGCAAGCTAAGGTGATTAAGGAAATGATGACGGAGTGATGATAATGGTGATATTAATGTGGGTCTTACTCTTTTTGTAGTTATATAATTACATATGGTGGTGGTGATGGTGGTGTAAGTACAGTTATTAGTGTATATAACTTTATTTTATTGGTGAAAATGATTACTGGTATATCGAACCAACATTATTTACAGAGAAAATTACCAACAAAAAAAAACTATATGTGTGTGGATGGGACATATAAAATCAAACCAACTAACGTAAGTCACGAGAAAAAAAACATCAGTAATAAATAATATTCCTGTACTGTACATACAACTAACATTATGGCATTATATCCATACGGTAGGTACTGACAATTACTCAGTATAATCCTGAGTATAAAGCTAATTTCCTGTCTTAGTAGCATTGTTTATTATGAGTAAGGTGTATTCGTGTTGTGCTATCATTACTCTAGTTTAATCATGATACAGGAGTGAATTTACTTGCATTACGAGTACTATTATTGCACGTAACTTTCATCCAGATTGAGTTTTTCTTCTGTTGTGGAGGGTTGCCTTTTTAACAATGAAGAACTCGCTTATCTTCAGGATTAATTTCAACTTTACTCCTCAGCAACATCGTAAATAGACGATAAAAATACGTAGACGATAAAAATACGTTGTTACACTTTTAGCTTAAGGGGAGATTCTCTTGTAGGTAAATTATAAAGTCTCTGATTCCCTTTCCGGAGTATTGAACAGTCTAAAGAAAACTCCACTTATACAACCTATTCTCCACTCGTATACTGTCATTCATACTTGTTCTCCTAGATGTACACATAACCAAACACCCCACACTCCTGCATACACCCATTTGTCCACTCATACACCCTTCTCCTACACTTCTACACCTCTCCCTTCCAGTCGTACACTTTCACTTCCACTGCTCTTCAATTATACGTTTGGACACAACTAACAACCCTCCTCCACTCTCACCTCCTTCCTTCTTTCCACTTCCACACCACCTGCCCTCCACCCAAACCCACGTCCACCCCTCAACACACACGCCATCTTACACCGTGGAGAATCACACGCGTAAAAGTTACACTGTGTTGTAATACTGGATTTAATTCCTTGTAAAATAAAAGGAGCCACATTTTCTAGCTATCTACAGACATATTAAACAGTGATATTTTCTATTTCTATGTATATATATATTTTATTTTTTCTTGTGGAACCCAATCTGGCCTATATCCTACACACATGTAAGTCGTGTTTCCTCCCTTTGTCGTCACCTGTCACCCACGGCAGTTCAAGGCATGTCATCCATCACCGATACGCCCACTCCCCTACCCACCCGTTACTGTAAAGATTTTTTCACTTGGCCCCTCCGACTGTTGCCGCCACTCACACATTCTCTATGTATGCTCTGGCTGGTATTTTTCGTGTCATCGGTCACTGTCGCCGTTAAGTCCTTTTTCTCGCCTTTGTTCTTCCGTGTGGGGTGTCCTTGCCCTGTCCTGCATGTGTCCTGGCATGGTAGGGATGTATACCAGGACACAGGTTAAATGTATCAGTCGCCATGAGTGTTATGTGTCGGTGTGTTTGTTGTGTCGAAGCTGTTTACAGAGTGTGAAGGTATTGTTGTATTGTGTCCAGGCACAAGTCTTAAACTAAATAGGATATAGTCTACTCGTACATTTATGTCGTGTGTGTGATAATGTCTTCTTTCCATTATACAGTACATTTAAGTCGTGTGTAGTCGTGTCATAGTTTGGAGAAATCAGAGACTTTTCAATTCACCAATAAGAGAATTTTCCGTTAAAACAATCGTCTGTGTAGGGAGGTATGTACTTCAAGCTACGACCAGTGTGGACATTTTATTACAGAGTCACTAATAATTGCATCTATCAAGCTGCTGTAATTGTTGCAGGTCGCTGGTTACGGAGTTATGTTATGCGATTCGATGGAGACTTGGATACAAATTTTGGATCGTGACATTAGCCCATAAAATTACATAATATATTCCATGAAATTATATACCCACACTTTCCTGCAGGCGAGAATAAAATGTTGCTTAAGTACAGGTAAATATATTTCTGTACACTGCTATGTGTTTAAGGAGGAAGTACAGTGTTGGTAAATCTGGAGTAAATGATTCCTTCAAACTAGTCCAAGCAACAAAACACCATTATATTGTTCATCTGGTTCTGTTTCCTGGCATAGTTTGGAGGAATCAAGGCACTCCAATGTACCAAAAGTATACTCTCCCCTTAATTAACTCATAGCAACGACTGACGGTGTACGTGTTATATGCTGACAAAATTATAATGTAATGAAGAATCCCTCCTTAGTCCACAGATTATTAGGGTAATTATTTGAGTTGACCCCTTACAACCTCTGACGTCATATACAGCATAATTGGACTAATACCGCAGTCAAGATGAATCGTCGATCTACCCAATGCTCAGACCTGCCTTCCTTCACCCATAATTAGTGGATTAATAATGATACTGATCGAGTTGCTTTAGAAAACAAAACAACCACTCACAGATAATCTAACTTAAGGGTAACGATCCTACTCATCGGTGTTTCAATGACTCGTAATATCAACTTGTTTTATAAAAGCAGCTTTGTTTGAGCATTGAGTCACTCGATAACTCCTCTTGATAACCAACTAAATAGCAGACACACTCAGACATGTCCCAGGATTAGCCACGTCGACCGTCCCAGAATTAAAGAGTCATTTCAAACCAACTTGTAATCAGAGCTTGTCGGACGAGAGGTAAAAGTCACGTCTAGATATTTGCAAAAAAAAAAAAAAAAAAAAAAAAAAAATGTATAGTGAAGAAACAATAAAAAAAAATAGTGCTCTAGTGTTCCTGTGGCTTGGGTTATAATATCATGAGGTTCGTTGTGTACAAGTATAATAAATAATAAATATAATAAATATAATAAATAATATGTACAATTATTGGGCACAACTACAACACGACACTTGTTTTCCATTGTACAGTACAGTACATGAATGGTTTTGTACTGTATTGGTAAATCTGGAATATGGTATTTCTCCAAAATCTTCCAAGAATCAATCTGTCCACTATTATTTCTATATTAATCTGGTCATGTTTCCTGGCGAACTCTGGAAGAATCAAGGCGCTCAAACATACCAAAAAAAATTATATTACCTCCATAAAAATATCGAGGCAGACAGAATCTAGATTACAACTGTGTCATTCATAACTTCACATTACTGGGTTCGAATCTCAAAGCAACGTATAAATTTCATCCACAAAACAAACTAGAGAGAGTAATATTGCTCCATCAACTAATTTCACGCTCGAGTCACTAATTACGAAGGCTTATCTTAGTAAACAACATGGCGGTGGTGGTGGGGTGGGAGGGGGGGGTGGGGGTGGGGGTGTAATCAATGTGAGGGAAGGAGGGAGGGATGGCAGAGCACTTTTCCTTCCTCGGGGCCTCGTCACCACCAACACCGCAATGACACGATTTACGACGCCATCCACCAGACCACATGCAGAAAGAAAGAATAAAATAACATAAAATAACACAAATAAATAAAATAACACACATAAAAGATCAAGGGAGAAGATTCCAAACGACACAACACGATAAAACAATGGTAAAAAAAACTGCCTTGAATGTTTGACTAACGAACGATTTCCATTAAAAAAAAAACTTATTGTGCATTTATTTACTGCCTCTAGGTATTCAAAACACACCTGACTACTTATTAATGCTCGTGACTGTACATACTACCCGGCACCTCTGCATACAAATGAGCAAATAAATCTCTTTAGGGCAATGAACTTTCTATCTCAAGAAGGGATTATTTTTCTTGTTTGTAAATTGGAAGGCTAGTTATTCCTCCTACCTATGCCAGAAAACAGACGCCCTCAGTGGAACTAATAGAGAATCTGTTTGGTGGTAATACTGTAGAGGAATTAGAGTCCTTCCAATTCACCAAAACGAGAGTCTCCCCTTATTAAATAGAAAAGCCTTGGAAAAACAATAATTTACCATTTCCTTGCTTGTGACAAAAGTATCGATCGTGGTAATATTGTACTCCTACATGACCTCCTTACTTCCCCAGGCAGAGAGTACAAATCAGTCACAATAAAACTTTTAGCAATTCAGGAGATATTTGTGCTGCTTGGGATTGCTTGTACGTTCAGTCAACAATGTTAATGAACTTCAAACACAACATCATATTACAAATTAAGATGATAAATAAACCTTGCAATTTGGGATGTTTTCAATTCAGACATCAGAGGTAATTAATTAGCTTTATCATTAAATAGCGTCACAGTATCGCTAAGGGATTTTATGATGTATAGTTAGAAAATTGGAGATAAACGAGTCCTTCAAATATTGCCACCAAACACCACCTATATGGAAGGAGCTTGTTTCGTGGCATAGTCGGGAGGAATCAGAACCCTTCCATTTTCATACACAATCACAGGGTCCTTAAACTCGTATATCGTGTGTGACTGAAGTAATTCCTGGCGCCTGTGTGTGTGTGTGTGTGTGTGTGTGTGTGTGTGTGTGTGTGTGCGTGTGTGTGTGTGTGTGTGTGTGTGTGTGTGTGTGTGTGTGTGTTAGTGAGCTGTAAGCCTCCCTCTGCACTTTATACATCAGTCAACAATAAACAAGGTAACTCAGGCGATGGGGATTTTCTCAACTGTTAAACGGGGGAAGTTGTATTTGTGATATAATGTTGAACTGATAATTATAATGTAGTTGGCGTGAACTGTAATATTTAAGAGAGTTGTGAGTCGTGTGTGTGAGTGTGTGTGTTAGCAGTCGTGAAAGTGGAAGTAGAAGAAGTAGAAGTAGAAGTAGAAGTAGTAATAGTAGAAGTAGTAGTAGTAGTAGTAGTAGTAGTGGTAGTAGTAGTAGTAGTAATAGAAGTAGAAGTAGTAGTAGTAGTAGAAGTAGTAGTAGAAGTAGAAGTAGTAGTAGCTTTCGTGGTTGTGGTCATAGTGATGTGTCTGGGTGTCCTCTTTACTACTATCTACCCTCCACTCCTCCCCCCCCCCTCCCCCTCCCTTTATTCTGTCCTGTGTAGGGGGTGAGCGTCCCCTGGCGTGCCCTGTCCCTATTTACCCTGCCACGTGTCACCCAAACTTGTCCTGTAGGGGGGGGAGGAGGAGGATGAGGGGGGCGGGAGGATGAGAGAGGAGAAACGAAGTGGGAAATGTGAGATGAGAGAGAGAGAGAGAGAGAGAGAGAGAGAGAGAGAGAGAGAGTAGGGAGGGAATAATTAGAAGAAATCAAACTGGAAAGTGAGAGAAATTTGGGTGAGTAAAATATATGAAAAAATCTAAATAAAATGGAGAGGGAAGAAAAGTAGTTGGGAAAATGGGAAGAGAAGAAAGGAGATGGAAGTATACAGGAGAAAGAGACGACAAAAATAATAAAACAGAGAGAAAGGAGATATATAGGACAACTGAAGGATAAGAGAAAAGGAAGAGAGTAAAATAGAGTAAGAGTAAATGAGACACGTATAACTTTAGTGAGGACACGGTTAGAATAATTAGGGAAAAGTGGGACAGAAGTGGAAGACAGAGTAAGCAGAGAAATTAGCGCAAGCAGGACCGAGAAGGAAGGAAAAAAGGAGGAGGAGGAGGAGGAGGGAAAAAAGGAGGAGGAGGAGGAGGGAGAAGGAAGGAAAAAAGGAGGAGGAGGAGGGAAAAGGAAGGAAAAAAGGAGGAGAAGCGAGAGGGAGAGAGAGAGAAAAGTTTACATAATAAAGAGGAATTACGAGAAAAAATATGAGTACACGGAACAATGAAATAGAAGGGGAGAAAGAGGATGAAGAAGAAGAAGAAGAAGAAGAAGAAGAAGAAGAAGAAGAAGAAGAAGAGCAGGACAGGGCAGGAAGGGAAGGGATAGGGAAATGAGAGTGAAAGAACAAAGTAGATGAGAGAAAAGGGAAGAAATGGAAGTAGAGGAGAGGAGGAGAGAAAGAGAGACAAGGAATAGAAGGACGGATTGGGAGGAGGAGGAGGAATAGGAAGGGGGAAGGGGGTGGAATAGGAAGAGGGAGAGGGTGTGGAATAGGAAGAGGGAGAGGGTGTGGAATAGGAAGGGGGAGAGGGGGTG
Source organism: Petrolisthes manimaculis (assembly GCA_034508575.1). Classification (NCBI taxonomy): domain Eukaryota; kingdom Metazoa; phylum Arthropoda; class Malacostraca; order Decapoda; family Porcellanidae; genus Petrolisthes; species Petrolisthes manimaculis. The sequence goes on along the minus strand of JAWZYT010005102.1, from coordinate 12,149 downwards.
AAGGGAATGAAGGGGAAGGGTTAAGGAAAGGAGAGTGAGGGGAGACAGGCACGCCAGGACAATAAAGAGAGAGAGTGAGAGAGAAGGAAGCCAGACTTGAGAGACTGGAATGGCCCGGCGTCACGAATATACGTACGAGAGCGGTATTAGCACGCACGGATGAAGAGAAGCTTTAATACCACCCACACACACACACACACACACACACACTCCCTCCCTTGCTACACCGGGGCAAAGGAAGGGACGGGGGAAAGGGAAAGGAAGGAAGGAAGGAAGAGGAATGGAGGAAGTAAGGAAGGAAGGAAGGAAGGAAGAGAAGTTTAAATACCGCACACACACTCCCTCCCTCCCTTCCTCCCTTGCTACACCGGGGCAGAGGAAGGAACAGGGAAAAGGGGAAAGGAAAAGGAAGGAAGGAAGTAAGGAAGTAAAGTTTTAATACCATACCTTCCCTTGCTACACCTGGGCAATGGAAGGAACAGGGGGAAAGGGGAAAAGAAGAGGAAGGGAAGGAGGAAAGAAGGAAGGAAGGAAAGAAGAGGAAGGGAGGAAGTAAGGAAGAGGAGACAAGGGGATGAAAAGATAGGAGGGAAGGGAGGAAGAGGAGAGGATAGGAGAGGAGGGGAGCAAGGATAGAAGGGGAAAGAAGTGGAAAAGAGAGAATGGTAAAGAAGAGGAGAGGGAGAGAAAAGGAAAGGAGAGAAGGGGAAAGGAATGGAAAAGAAATAAAGATAAAAAAGTGGAGAGGGAGAAGGAGTGGAAAGGAAAGGAGAGAAGGGGAAGGAAGAGGATGTGCTAGCTTTCCTACTACTCTCTCACCACACCTGACCATAAGAGGGGAGGGAAGGTGACGAGAGGAGAACTTTAATACTATAATCTAACTATAACACACGAGGGGAAGAGAGGGGAAGGGAAGGGAAGGGAAGGGAGAGAAGAGAGGAGACGACTGAGGAAGAGAGAAGAGAGGAAATGGGGAAAGGAGAGAAGGGGAGGGGAGGGGAAAGGAGAGGAGATGATTGAGGAAGAGAGAAGACAGGAAATGGGTAGGGGAAGAGAGGGAAGGGGAGAGATTTAAAGCCATAACTAGCCCCACCCCAGTCAAGGGAAGGGAAGGGCAGGAATAGATAAAGTAAGGGAGGGACCTTTGAGCTTGGAGAGAGATATAGTGACCCACTATTCTGGGATACAAGGCCACTACCCTCCATTATCAAGGTTATCTATCACAGTCACCCTCGGTAGGTGTTATCCAAGGTACTCATTTTACAGACCAACCGGAAAGTTGAGTCGACTCACGCCATCTGTTCCTGATGGGATAAGCTACTACAGGCAGGGAGGGAAAGGAAGACTACAGTGAGGGAAAGGAAGACTACAGTGAGGGAAAGGAAGACTATAGTGAGGGAAAGGAAGACTACAGTGAGGGAAAGGAAGACTACAGAGAGGGAAAGGAAGACTACAGTGAGGGAAAGGAAGACTACAGTGAGGGAAAGGAAGACTACAGAGAGGGAAAGGAAGACTACAGTGAGGGAAAGGAAGACTACACATAAGAGTACAGACAAGTCTTTCTATATTTCCTACACGGAGGAGAGGAGGAAAAAAAAAACAGGTAATAAATAGTACACAGGATAAAGAAGACAAGGTGCAGGGTATTTTACGTGTGTGAAAGGATAGAAGAAAATTAAGCAGTGAAGAGGGATGGGTGTTGTGGGAAGTAAAATATAAAAGTAGGTAAAGGAATGAAGGTGAACCAATCCAAGTGAGGCAAGACTCAATAATAATACTCATGTGTATCCCCAAAGAAAAGGGACAAGTGGGATAAGTACAGTCACACTCAGAAGTTGTGTCTTACCTTCTGACTGTCCGTATTCATAACTAGTTGAATACTTAATCGTCACTATACAAAGCCATCGTCAACACCACGGTTATTCTTGCATACATATATACATACATACATACTGCCCTACTACATACATACATACATACTGCCCTACTACATACATACTGCCCTACTACATACATACATACATACATACTGCCCTACTACATACATACATACATACTTACTGCCCTACTACATACATACATACATACAAACTGTCCTACTACATACATACATGACGTGCTCAGAGGTTGTGCCCCTGAATGATATAGAATTATCAGTGTTGGTGGAGAGAGTAACCCATTCAGTGCTGGGGACCTGAGCTGAATACATCCCTTCGTAATTTGTCTCCGTTAACTCTTTAAGTGGCATCATCACCGTCATCATCATCATCATCATCATCATCATTATCTTCATCATCTTCATCATCATCATCATCATCTTCATCATCACCATCATCTTCATCATCATCATCTGTGCACCTATTATTACACTTTCACTTAGTTCAATTGGTGATGCAAATTTCGCCTGTTTGTATGTGTGTTGTCTTGCCTGCTTGACAGTATGTTTTGTCGATAACTCACTCACTCATATAACAACACACGAACTCACTCGATCACCCACGAACTAACTAACTCACTAACTCACTCGATCACCCACGAACTAACTAACTAACTAACTCACTCGATCACATACGAACTAACTAACAAACTAACTCAATTGCATGGTGTTTAAGATTTCACCACAATCATTACTTCTGGGGTAAAAGGCTAAATAATGCTTGCTTCGAACTATGTTACTAAACTCACCCACCACCCACACTGAGGTCTGCTTCATGGCACAGATGGAAGAAATAAGTATAGACTACAGTACACCTCTCTATCAATATCCTTTCTGGCGCTATAGGACCTCGATGTTGCGGTGCCTAATACCCATCAATCAATCTATCAGTATCCGGTCCTCGTAACTAATCTTCCGAACAATGTCCCAGAACAGACGACATTCTCACCACACTGGAAATCGGCCAGTCGAGACAAATTACACTTTAAACTATACCACAACTACTCTGTCTGTCTGGTGTCATCATTTTATAATATATAGAGAGATGAAGTCCCTCTGAATGAGCTGCAATTTACACCCAGAGCAACGCCATACTTAGTTTGTTTTGAATGGTCAATCAGAGAGGTTCATTTTATGGCCTGTTTCTTCGATGGTGTTTATTTTTTTTTTAGATGTCTTTTTCAACAAATTCTTACATAGTCATCATTTTCAACGACGTGTTTGTTCCGTGGGTCGAGTTTTTTCAATACTTTTCAACAACAAATACAGTTGTTGTTTTTAATCAACAAATGTTTTTCACTGCATATTTATCATCAGCGTGTCCCTTTTTCAATAAGGTGTATTTCTTTTTCACAATAACCGGTAAAAGAACCAAACCCAAGCAAGACCTTTATTAGGGCTCGACGTTAACTCATACCTACACTTTTCGTTTTAAGGAACCCAATCGAGTCTTGAAGGAGGGGAATATTATACAACCCGGCATAATAAAAAACTGCGTGAGAGCAATAATTCAGCTTGAGTAGTTTATGATATGTTGCTTTACTAATAATTATTGGGGCTAAAGTCAGTGGCGAACAGAGTCATGCATGGTGTGGTATAGTGGGTAACGCTAAGGGGGTAACACACACACAAGCACACACAGTGTTTTAACATTATTTTCGTAATGTCACAGATAAAATGTTGTTGTTGTTTTTTATCATTTCAGTGTTTTAACATTATATTGTTTACGAGGAACACATTTTGCGGTTACCACTTGATCTCGTTACAAATACACCAGGCCAGCTAATTTAATTTCCTGCGAGAAAGTGTAATTAATTAACAAACTCATGCTTGGGAAACGCACACATGGCGTCTATACTCTGCTTCACGCCTCAATGACTCACTCCCCTGGTGAACTATTGTGCTTGCATATATAATTATCATAAACAGTATTTCCTTAACCTTTGGTACGAGAGACGTGGGTGGGATCTTGAATATAGAAGATAATTATTTATTGATGATGATGATTGATGACTGTGATGAAGAATGTGGGTGTTTTTAAATACTTCAGGGACGATTCTAATGTTGGTGAATTGGAGGGCTACTGATTCCTCCTGAAGCGTTTTGTGGCCTGTATTATTTGGAGGGTTCATAGAGCTCCAGTAAGGGCCCTCAAATATTTTAAAACTACGGGCCGAAGAGTCTCTTTCTTAATTTAGGAGGAAGTACAGTGTTGGTAAATCAAGGGTAATTGATCCCTATAAACTATTCCAAGCAACAGGTCAACATTGTTTTTGCTAATCGGGCCCTGTTTAGAAGCATATGTTTTAGGGGGAATTAAGGCACTCTATAATGTATGTATCAAAAGTATATTATTCCCTTAATGGATGCAATGCTGACTGACCCTTGTATGTACACTCTCCCCTCATCCCTGCAGCAGCTAAGGGACACACACACACACACACACACACACACACACACACACACACACACACACACACACACACACACACACACACACACACACACACACGTCATCTTGGTCAGGGAAAACATAGACGAGAAGATGGCAGCCATTTCATGAGTGACTTGACTTAGGGGTTGAGAAACACTGCGATTGGACATTAATTATTCAGCTTGCAATTAGTGCGCTCACAAACAGTGTATTGCAAGAAGGGAAGCAAGACACAGAAGGGTTATTAGCAACAGAGCAGGAGGAGGGAGGAGGAGGAGGAGGAGGAGGAGGAGGAGGAGGAGGAGGAGGAGGAGGAGGAGGAGGAGGAGGAGGAGGAGGAGGAGGAGGAGGAGGAGGAGGACGCGAGGTTATTAGTAGAGAAGGAAGGAAGGGCTGGATATGAAGGGGGAATGCACGACAGCAGGAGACGGACGGGAGGGAAAACAAACGACAATGAGAGTAATGTGCGACAGGGTGATGGACGAAATTGAAAGCAGAGAACTGACGAAAGAAACTGAGAGAGCGAAGACGACAGAGAGGCAGAGACGGGGCTAGAGAGGACGGAGATACAGACAGAGATAGAGTGAAATTGAAACAAGGACAAAACTAGAGAGAACGGAAATACAGACAGAGATAGAGTGGACTGGAGACAGAGACAAGGCTTGATGATTGGAGACAGACAGAGCTACAGAAAATAAAATAACAGACAGACAGATAGAGATGGAGTAGAGTGGAGGAGAGAAAGAGAGACAGTGTGCGAGGGAATGTTAAAGAAAAAATAAAGGAGAGAAAAGGTGAGAAAGAAAAGTGTTACCAACGAGAGATACTAACAAAGTGAAAGTAGACATTGAGAACGAAGAAACGGACACGAGGTAAATTTCAGTAGGTGTGACTCCAAGCACTCACTAATGTTTACCAAGTCCTCCACCCACCTACGGTATATTTTTTCTTGAAAGCCGGAAAAAACACACACCCAAATCTCCTTGAGGACCCTGTGATCGTGTGTGAGAAAATTGGAGGCTTCTGATTCCTCCTGACTATGCCACGAAACAAATTCCTTCCAAATAGGTGGCGTTTCATGGCAATATATGAAGGACTCATTTTACATACCAATTTTCAGACTACATCACACACAGGGTCCCTTAAGCTGTGAATACATGGAGTGTTGACCAGACCACCTCATTGTTTTTATATAATTAATTATCTTCCGGGGAAAGAAACACTACGGTACCGCCTCCACACCCTCAAGCCTCCACAACCTTCCTCACAACCTGTACACAACATTTCACAACATTCACATATTCATATTCACAACATTTTCAGTAACAACTACATATTTCAGGATAATTTTTATTTTTTATTTATACTAAACTCAGACTATTATTTGTTTTACGACAGACAGCATCATTAACATTCAGGCCAAAAGTTATTTACAAAATAATCTTCATCAATATTTTAAGTTTTCTACAATAAACATGGATTACCGACAAATGATAGTATTATTTGTCACAGAAAATGGGAAAACTTTCATCTCGCCAGCAGATAAACGAAGGATTTAAACGAAGGATTACCACGAAGGATTTAGTCTGGATCATACGTATACACCTGCCGTCAAATTTTAGGCTACCCTTTCCTATACACTCTGCCTCCAAACAAACTCTCGATAATACTGCAGCTGCTGTTTTGTGGCACGGTTATGGAAAAGAAGGGATTGGTACAATTCGTCAAAATATATCGTAGCCACCCCAACCATATACGGTTCACCAGACTTGTAGATACGTACATTTTTAATCTGTGATAGGCGAGGGTTGAGTTGATATGTCCTTTTTATTCTCTGTATGTGGTGTGGGGGTGGCGGGGAGAGAGTTTATATGTCCCTATTATTCTGTGTGTATGTGGGTAGCGATGAGTGAGTTGATATGTTTCTTTTATTCTGTGTGTGAGTGTGAGTGTGTGTGTGTGTGTGGGTGGCGAGGGCGGTGGAAGGTGGAGGGGGGGAGTCACATAACTACACTACACCTGCAGAGACCAACCAAACCTGCACCGTAGATGAAAAAGATCGAGTAATAATAACCCGAGTCGGAGAGAGAGAAAGAGAGCTAGAAAAAAAAATTAAAAACCATACACTTTCAACTTTAATTGCTCTTAAACCTGGGAAGAACAACAACACACATCTGGCTAATGACCCTGGATAATGAACACAGAGATTAAGGAGGGAAGTCGGGGCAATTAAGAGAGAGACTCGGTGGGGAGGAAGGTAGGGAGGTGGAGGTGGTGGTAGTGGGGGGGGGACAATAGGAATAAAGCCGGGTATTTCTGTGATAGAGAGAGTATATATATTTTTTTCACTAGCCTGGTCGAGTCTGTGCGTTTACTGAGGGGAAAAAGAGAAGAGGAAGAAAGGAAAGCATTTATGGGTATCATCTTCCATATTGCAGACAAACGCTTTTTAATTAACTTTTCTCCAGTTCTCTCTCCCTCTCTCTCACACACACACACACACACACACAAACACACATACGGTATTTCATTGAGAACATAGGTACCTAAAAATAATAATAATAATGTGAATAGTTCCTGCCCTTCAGATTAGGTACCTAAAAATAATAATAATAATAATAATAATAATAATAATAATAATAATAATAAAAATAATAATAATGTGAATAGTTCCTGCCCTTCAGATACCCACCATTAATTAAAAATTGAAAAACAGATACAAAGTAACATGTGAACACGATTATAACATGTTAGTCAATCAGGTCCATATCGTCGACTCAGGACTATACTCTGTTCAAAACTTGTATTCCATTTTCCTCTATCTATCTGTCTCAATTTCTATCTATATATTTATATCTATATCTATTTCTATCTATATCTTTCTATCTATCTCTATCTGTCTCTATTTCTATCTATCTATCTATCTATCTATCTATTTCTATCTATCTAAGCATAAGAGGCCAGCGGAACACAAGTTTTGAACAGACTTTTTTTTATAGTACACACAACATGTAGGAATCACGAGCCAAGCACTGGGCTCAGACTTCAACAAACACAGGTGGAAAAATACGTCCTGGATACATGCAAGGTTTATATGACTGTTCTTTTGGAGGGACCTGTTGTGTTGTCGACCAAGAAATGGAGGCTATAAATTACTCTAAAGTGCGTCACGAAACAAGTTATCTCTATTGTGTTCTTAATATTTACTATCCTTTTAACTCACAGACAAATAACCTCAGTATATTTAGCTCTGGAGCCACTGATTCCTCCAAACCATTCCAAGCAACAACAGACCACCAATATTTTTCGTTAATTAATCTATATAGTCCTGTTTCTTGACACACTTTGGAGAAATAAACACACTCCAACGTAAGAACCAAAACACAATATATATAATCCAAAACTATCCCCATAATACAACGAGACATAACACGAGTCCCATAAACTCTCCCTATACACAAACAGTCTCACCAACAACACAACACAACACAACACACAGCAAACTGGGGCTATACTCTGTGATCACCGTCTGGCTAATGAGGTTTCTTGCTTATGACCGTAAATGTAACAAACAACACGACGTAACAATCCCCGTGTGTCCCCTCCCTGAGCTGCAATATCTCTGTTCCACTAGTTTCTGCTGGACGTGGACAATCTCCTACCATTCTCCTTCCAAGTATTACCATTCTCACATCACCCTCTTCGTCTATTATGTTATTATTATTATTATTATTATTATTATTATTATTATTATTATTATTATCTCTATTTCTATCCATGTATCCTCTTAAATATTACATTATATTCCACTACAATCCGTACAAACACTAATCTATAACTAATTTTAATGCTACGTACGTATATCAACACAACGCCAAGTTTCCACAGTGTATAATTATATATAAAATGTTTCAGTATTCTTCATCGGAACTAGATAATAATAACTACTCCTTCACCAACCACCTGCATTACTGTCATGTTCAACCATTTTCCTTACTCCTTGTATTGATCCTGTGTATATCAATCCTTCACTCTCTTACCCCAAAAAATACACCACTGGAATCATATCATACTCCTTCTACTGTACATACATCCACCAATCCGCACTCCCAAATATATTCCTCAATCAATCCTTCAGTCTCTTATCAAAATACACCAGCAGTGCAATCATACTACACACTATACTGCTATTTATCCACCCACCCCGCACTCATATTCTCATTTCCCTTCCGCATATGAAACCAGACCCCATCCCTTTAACTCTTCCCTCCCCCCACACACACCCCACACACACACACACACCCATCTCTCCCGCCACCTCCATTATAATCCCCCTCCCTCCCTCCCTCCCTCCCTCCCCTCCCGCTCTAACCACGACCCAGCTCACGAGGTCACTGCCCGTCTCTCCCTCCACTTTCCTCCCGACTTAATCTAACCTAACCTACTTTCGTGTGTTTTTTTTACTCTGCACATTGGTTCCATTCCCATGCTTGCCAAAGTCCACATTTCCACGATCTATGCAAAGAGAAAAAAAAGAATAGGAAACTGAAAAGATAAACGAGAAATCTATGCTGTTTCGTGAGGGGAAGGGGAACATGAAAATGGCGAATGAGTCGAAATTTTGCAGACAACTTTATGTGGAACCAAAAATTGTATTATAGTCACAGAATGTTCTACGAATTTGTCTACTATTTCTTGAGGAACCTGTGATGCATTTTCAGTTACAGATTTTAGACTACAGCTTCCTCCAAACTTGTGAAACATAGACACAGGCTGTATACTGTACCCCAGTGTTTAGGATATTATGCTGCGGCGAGGACGTAACATAAATACCAACCATTCTCCCGGGGCAAAGGACTGGAAAGGTGAAAGGTGTTTGTTTGCATGGCGTCTACAACTTGTCGGTACCACAGCCATGCGAAAAGTAGGAAGGGAGGGAGAGAAGGGGGAGGAGAGTGAGAGTGAGAAGGGGGAGGAGAGGGAGAGAGAGAAGGGGGAGGAGAGGGAGAGAGAGAAGGGGGAGAAGAGGGAGAGAGAGAAGGGGGAGGAGAGGGAGAGAGAAAAGGGGGAGGAGAGGGAGAGAGAGAAAGGGGAGGAGAGGGAGAGAGAGAAGGGGGGAGGACAAGGGACACAAGAGGGACACCACACCGGGGTACAAGTTTAATGATGCCTCTTACGTCACGTCCGGGTGAATGGATACCCAGTGTAATTTGACCTGCAGAAGACAGTGCAATGTCATGGAAGGAGAGAGAGAGAGAGAGAGAGAGAGAGAGAGAGAGAGAGAGAGAGAGAGAGAGAGAGAGAGAGAGAGAGAGAGAGAGAGATTAGAACTATATGAGACATATAATAGAAAAGTAACATAGACAGATATGGCTGACGGAGAAGAATACTGGAACGACAGCGAGAAACAGAAGGATATACAAGACACGAAACTGAAGGAAAAACACAATCTTTACATGGGAGAAAAGGAGAGAGAAATGGAAAGAGGAGACGGGACGGATAAAGTAAAAAGAAAAGAAAAATGAGAAAAGAAAAGGAGACTGAAAAGAAAAACGAGAAGGCTGTTTCGTAAAGGTAGAGAGAAAATAAAAAATAAAATAAAAATCTAAGGCAGTTGTGTGAGATAAAAAATGCTTGAAACGAAACCACGAAGTGAAAAAATAATATACAATGACACACTTAATTAAAAACCAAATTGGAAAATAATATAAAATAAATAAATAAACAAATGATGAAAGAAAAAAAGAAAATAAGAAAAAAACATGTTATAAAAGAGAGTAGAATGCGTTGTCGGGAAGCAAGAAAAATGTTAGATAAAGAAATTAAAACTGTAAACAAACACGGTAACAACAACAACAACAGCAACAATAACAACAACAAAGGCGGTAAGAGTTGTTGGGGGCGACAGAAAAATGAATACAAAAATAAAGAAATAAGAATAAATGAATATATAAACATAAGAGACGATAAAAACAACAAAAACAATAACAACAATAACAGGGGCAGAAAGAAAAAAAGATGTTAGGACGAAAGAAAAAAAGAAAAAGAAAGAAAAAATAAATGAGAACGAAAGACATGAAAGGAAAATCAAAAAAAGAAAAAGAAAGATAAAATGATGAAAACTAAAGACAGGAGAGGAAATAAAAAAGGAAAAAAAAAAAAAAGAGAAACAAAATTACGAGTGGGTTGTTTAGTTTGTGCGTGTAGTTCCCGGGGAAGTTTTTTAAGCATTATGTATATATTCGCGTCAGGAGGTTAGTTTATACGTAATTAAGGCATTAATTTATATGCTATGTAGCCTATGTGGCCTGGGAGGATTTAACACGGCAGTCCAACAACACGCATTATAATTACACACACACACACACATACATACATACAAGTACAGTTGAGCATTACGACATGTACCACAAGTCAGAATGTTGGTTTGTACGTAAATAGGATATTATGCAACTGCTATGAATGTAACGTCAGAGAATTTACACTAGATATCCGTGCGTGTAACTTACGTACAGTTACCTCCACTAGTAGCGAGCACAGTGGCCGGTGAGTTCTGTCAATTTATTTGCTATTTTTATTACGACCAGTAAAGAAACACAGTTGTCCCATATTTCATTCGCCACATCCACCGTAAGCTGTACTTGCTATTAGTGGAGGCAACGGGAAGAAATAGTCTTGAATGGTCTAAATAAAGTGAGTAATGAAGGTAGAAAAACCGTACGCGATAACGACTAATTCTTTCAATATTTACCGTCAACTGTACACATACCCACATACCGGTACATACACACGAAAGCTTTACGTTTATAATCATGATGTGATGGAGTACACAAACATGACACATATTATCGAGTTTATCATTATACTGTGGTGAGAGAATTAATGTACAGGGTTGGGTTAGTAGGGTAAACACATATATTCTGAGGATAATGTGTACACCTCACGGGATTAGTTTGTACAGTACATAATTAAGGTGTAGTAGATGTTTATGTTACGAGGTGAGTTAATACAAGCGGTTCATGACGAAAATAATTAAAAAAAAAAAAAAACGGGACATAATGCAAAAATTGGGAGTTATTAGTCCCGTGTATAATATGGTGTATCTCATGGTTATGGACCTACTAAAATATAAACACACACACACACACACACACACACACACACACACACACACACACACACACACACACGCACACACACGCACACAAATTATCTTCTCTACACGCACACCTTCCATTCTCATTCCCATACACATGTATACACACAAATACACACGCCAACACACAGCCCAACATTGCAGTCATATGAAAAACAGTTTATTTCAATGGTATGTACCAGTATTAATATGTATTATGAAAACCCAAACCTACATAAATGCTCCCAACCACGAGCGCTCACGCACACACACACATACACACGCACACACACACACACACACCACGAAATATAAAGTGGAAATAAACAAAAAATACAAGTATGTCATCATATTTGCACTGGTACATCATCAAACTAACAACACTGTCATACACAAACAGAAAAACAAGCAACCACTGGGTCCTCTACATCCCCCTCCCTTCCCCAACGGATATGTATGCAGCAAGCATGCAAATATACCCCGGTGATGATGGTAGTTCTGCCGTAGTGGGAGGAGGGATACTGGGAGTCATGGAGGCAAGCGGGCATGCATTCAGAAAGGAGGAGGCAGGAGGCTGTACCGTAGCTTCCAATCCTAACAACACATCCCCTTGTCCTCTTTACTCCAACGCCTTCATTCCACTA
>JAWZYT010005101.1:177500-202500 GCA_034508575.1 Petrolisthes manimaculis | reverse complement strand
GTGGCGAGTGGCGAGTAATGAGTGACGAGTAATGAGTGGAGAGTGGCGAGTAATGAGTGGCGAGTGGCGAGTAATGAGTGGCGAGTAATGAGTTGTGAGTAATGAGTGGCGAGTAATGAGTGGCAAGTAATGAGTGGCGAGTAATGAGTGGCGAGTAATGAGTGGCGAGTGGCGAGTAATGAGTGGCGAGTAATGAGTGGTGAGTAATGAGTGGCGAGTAATGAGTGGCGAGTAATGAGTGGCGAGTGGCGAGTAATGAGTGGCGAGTAATGAGTGGCGAGTAATGAGTGGCGAGTAATGAGTGGTGAGTGGCGAGTAATGAGTGGCGAGTGGCGAGTAATGAGTGGCAAGTAATGAGTGGCAAGTGGCAAGTAATGAGTGGCAAGTAATGAGTGGTGTGTAATGAGTGGCGAGTAATGAGTGGCGAGTAATGAGTGGCGAGTGGCGAGTAATGAGTGGCAAGTAATGAGTGGCGAGTAATGAGTGGCGAGTGACGAGTGGCGAGTAATGAGTGGCGAGTAATGAGTGGCGAGTAATGAGTGGGGAGTGGCGAGTAATGAGTTTCGAGTGGCGAGTGGCGAGTAGTGAGTGGCGAGTAATGAGTGGCGAGTAATGAGTGGCGAGTGGCGAGTAATGAGTGGCGAGTAATGAGTGGCGAGTAATGAGTGGCGAGTGGCGAGTGATGAGTGGCGAGTAAAGAGTGGCGATTGGCAAGTAATGAGTGGCAAGTAATGAGTGGTGAGTAATGGGTGGCGAGTGTTGAGTGGCGAGTAATGAGTGGCGAGTGGCGAGTGGCGAGTAATGAGTGGCGAGTAATGAGTGGCGAGTTATGAGTGGCAAGTAATGAGTTGCGAGTAATGAGTGGGGAGTAATGAGTTGCGAGTGGCGAGTAATGAGTGGCGAGTAATGAGTGGCGAGTGGCGTGTAATGAGTGGCGAGTAATGAGTAGCGAGTAATGAGTGGCGAGTGGCGAGTACTGAGTGGCGAGTAATGAGTGGCAAGTGGCGAGTAATGAGTGGCGAGTGGCGAGTGGCGAGTGTTGAGTGGAAAGTAATGAGTGGCAAGTAATGAGTGGCGAGTAATGAGTGGCGAGTTGCGAGTAATGAGTGGCGAGTAATGAGTGACGAGTAATGAGTGGCGAGTAATGAGTGACAAGTGGCGAGTAATAAGTGGCGAGTAATGAGTGGCGAGTGGCGAGTAATGAGTTTCGAGTGGCGAGTAATGAGTGGCGAGTAATTAGTGGCAAGTAATGAGTGGCGAGTGGCGAGTAATGAGTTGCGAGTGGCGAGTGGCGAGTAATGAGTGATGAGTAATGAGTGGTGACTGGCGAGTAATGAGTGGCGAGTGGCGAGTAATAAGTGGCGAGTAATGAGTGGCGAGTAATGAGTGGCAAGTGGCGAGTAATGAGTGGCGAGTGGCGAGTAATGAGTGGCGAGTAATGAGTGGCGAGTGGCGAGTAGCGAGTAATGAGTGGCAAGTAATGAGTGGCGAGTAATGAGTGGCGAGTGGCGAGTAATGAGTTTTGAGTGGCGAGTGGCGAGTGGCAAGTGGCGAGTAATGAGTGGCGAGTAATGAGTGGCGAGTAATGAGTGGCGAGTAATGAGTGGCAAGCAATGAGTGGCGAGTGGCAAGTGGCGAGTGGCGAGTAATGATTGGCGAGTAATGAGTGGCGAGTAATGAGTTTCGAGTGGCGATTGGCAAGTAATGAGTGGCAAGTAATGAGTGGTGAGTAATGGGTGGCGAGTGTTGAGTGGCGAGTAATGAGTGGCGAGTGGCAAGTGGCGAGTGGCGAGTAATGAGTGGCGAGTAATGAGTGGCGAGTGGCGAGTAATGAGTGGCGAGTGGCGAGTGGCGAGAAATGAGTGGCGAGTAATGAGTGGCGAGTAATGAGTGGCGAGTGGCGAGTAATGAGTTTCGAGTGGCGAGTGGCGAGTAATGAGTGGCGAGTAATGAGTGGCGATTGGCGAGTAATGAGTGGCGAGTAATGAGTTGCGAGTAATGAGTGGCGAGTGGCGAGTAATGAGTGGTGAGTGGTGAGTAATGAGTGGCGAGCAATGAGTGGTGAGTAATGAGTGGCGAGAGGCAAGTGGCGAGTAATGAGTGGCAAGTAATGAGTGGTGAGTAATGGGTGGCGAGTGTTGAGTGGTGAGTAATGAGTGGCGAGTGGCGAGTGGCGAGTAATGAGTGGCGAGTAATGAGTGGCGAGTGGCGAGTAATGAGTGGTGAGTAATTAGTGGCGAGTAATGAGTGGCGAGTGGCGAGGAATGAGTGGTGAGTGGCGAGTAATGAGTGGTGAGTTATGAGTGGTGAGTAATGGGTGGCGAGTGTTGAGTGGCGAGTAATGAGTGGCGAGTAATGAGTGGTGAGTGGCGAGTGGCGAGTAATGAATGGTGAGTGGCGAGTAATGAGTGGCAAGTGGCAGGTAATGAGTGGCGAGTGGCGAGTGGCGAGTAATGAGTGGCGATTAATGAGTGGCGAGTGGCGAGTAATGAGTTTCGAGTGGCGAGTGGCGAGTAATGAGTGACGAGTAATGAGTGGTGAGTGGCGAGTAATGAGTGGCGAGTGGCGAGTAATGAGTGGCGAGTGGCGAGTAATGAGTGGCGAGTAATGAGTGGTGAGTGGCGAGTGGCGAGTAATGAATGGTGAGTGGCGAGTAATGAGTGGCAAGTGGCAGGTAATGAGTGGCGAGTGGCGAGTGGCGAGTAATGAGTGGCGATTAATGAGTGGCGAGTGGCGAGTAATGAGTTTCGAGTGGCGAGTGGCGAGTAATGAGTGACGAGTAATGAGTGGTGAGTGGCGAGTAATGAGTGGCGAGTGGCGAGTAATGAGTGGCGAGTGGCGAGTAATGAGTGGCGAGTAATGAGTGGCGAGTAATGAGTGGCAAGTAATGAGTGGCGAGTAATGAGTGGCGAGTAATGATTGGCGAGTTGCGAGTAATGAGTGGCGAGTAATGAGTGGCGAGTAACGAGTGGCGTGTAATGAGTGGCGAGTAATGAGTGGCGAGTAATGAGTGGCGAGTGGCGAGTAATGAGAGGCGAGTAATGAGTGGCAAGTGGCGAGTAATAAGTGGCGAGTGGCGAGTGTTGAGTGGAAAGTAATGAGTGGCAAGTAATGAGTGGCGAGTAATGAGTCGCGAGTTGCGAGTAATGAGTGGCGAGTAATGAGTGGCAAGTGGCGAGTAATGAGTGGCGAGTAATGAGTGGCGAGTGGCGAGTGGCGAGTAATGAGTGGCAAGTAATGAGTGGCGAGTGGCGAGTAATGAGTTTCGAGTGGCGAGTGGCGAGTAATGAGTGACGAGTAATGAGTGGTGAGTGGCGAGTAATGAGTGGCGAGTGGCGAGTAAAGAGTGGCGAGTAATGAGCGGCGAGTAATGAGTGGCGAGTGGCGAGTAATGAGTGGCGAGTAATAAGTGGCGAGTAATGAGTGGCGAGTGGCGAGTAATGAGTGGCGAGTGGCGAGTAATGAGTGGCGAGTGGCGAGTAATGAGTGGCAAGTAATGAGTGGCGAGTAATGAGTGGCGAGTGGCGTGTAATGAGTTTCGAGTGGCGAGTGGCGAGTGGCGAGTGGTGAGTAATGAGTGGCGAGTTATGAGTGGCGAGTAATGAGTGGCGAGTAATGAGTGGCGAGTAATGAGTGGCGAGTAATGTGTGGCGAGTGGCGAGTAATGAGTGGCGAGTAATGAGTTTCGAGTGTCGAGTAATGAGTGGGGAGTAATGAGTGGCGAGTAATGAGTGGCGAGTAATGAGTGGCAAGTAATAAGTGGTGAGTAATGGGTGGCGAGTGTTGAGTGGCGAGTAATGAGTGGCGAGTGGCGAGTAATGAGTGGCAAGTAATGAGTTTTCGAGTGGCGAGTAATGAGTGGCGGGTAATGAGTGGCGAGTGGCGAGTGGCGAGAAATGAGTGGCGAGTAATGAGTGGCGAGTAATGAGTGGCGAGTGGCGAGTAATGAGTTTCGAGTGGCGAGTGGCGAGTAATGAGTGGCGAGTAATGAGTGGCGAGTGGCGAGTAATGAGTGGCGAGTAATGAGTGGTGAGTAATGAGTGGCGAGTACCGAGTTGCGAGTAATGAGTGGCAAGTAATGAGTGGCGAGTGTTGAGTGGCGAGTAATGAGTGGCGAGTATTGAGTGGCGAGTAATGAGTGGCGAGTGACAAGTGGCGAGTAATGAGTGGCGAGTAATGAGTGGCGAGTGGCGAGTAATGAGTGGCAAGTGGCGAGTAATGAGTGGCGAGTGGCGAGTAATGAGTGGCGAGTAATAAGTGGCGAGTAATGAGTGGCGAGTGGCGAGTAATGAGTGGCGAGTAATAAGTGGCAAGTAATGAGTGGCGAGTGGCGAGTAATGAGTGGCAAGTGGCGAGTAATGAGTCGCGAATAATGAGTTGTGAGTAATGAGTGGCGAGTGGCGAGTGGCGAGTAATTAGTGGCAAGTAATGAGTGGTGAGTAATGGGTGGCGAGTGTTGAGTGGCAAGTAATGAGTGGCGAGTGGCGAGTGGCGAGTAATGAGTGGCGAGTAATGAGTGGAGAGTAATGAGTGGCGAGTGGCGAGTATTGAGTGGCGAGTAATGAGTGGCGAGTAATGAGTGGCGAGTAATGAGTGGCGAGTAATGAGTGGCGAGTAATGAGTGGTGAGTGGCGAGTAATGAGTGGCAAGTGGCGAGTGGCGAGTAATGAGTGGCGAGTAATGAGTGGCGAGTGGCAAGTAATGAGTGGCAAGTAATGAGTGGTGAGTAATGGGTGGCGAGTGTTGAGTGGCGAGTAATGAGTGGCGAGTGGCGAGTGGCGAGTAATGAGTGGCGAGTATTGAGTGGCGAGTGGCGAGTAATGAGTTGCGAGTGGCGAGTGGCGAGTAATGAGTGGCGAATAATGAGTGGCGAGTAATGAGTGGCGAGTAATGAGTAATGAGTGGCAAGTAATGAGTGGCGAGTGTTGAGTGGCGAGTAATGAGTGGTGAGTAATGAGTGGCGAGTAATGAGTGGCGAGTAATGAGTGGCGAGTGGCGAGTAATGAGTGGCGAGTAATGAGTGGCGAGTGGCGAGTAATGAGTGGCGAGTGGCGAGTAATGAGTGGCGAGTAATGAGTGGCGAGTGGCAAGTAATGAGTGGCAAGTAATGAGTGGTGAGTAATGGGTGGCGAGTGTTGAGTGACGAGTAATGAGTGGCGAGTGGCGAGTGGCGAGTAATGAGTGGCAAGTAATGAGTGGCGAGTATTGAGTGGCAAGTGGCGAGTAATGAGTGGCGAGTGGCGAGTGGCGAGTAATGAGTGGCGAGTAATGAGTGGCGAGTAATGAGTGGCGAGTAATGAGTAATGAGTGGCAAGTAATGAGTGGCGAGTGTTGAGTGGCGAGGAATGAGTGGCGAGTAATGAGTGGCGAGTGAAGAGTGGCGAGTGGCGAGTAATGAGTGGCGAGTAATGAGTGGCAAGTGGCTAGTAATGAGTGGCGAGTGGCGAGTAATGAGTGGCGAGTAATGAGTGGCGAGTATTGAGTGGCGAGTAATGAGTGGCGAGTGGCGAGTGGGGAGTGGCGAGTGGCGAGTAATATGTGGTGAGTGGCGAGTAATGAGTGGCGAGTGGCGAGTGGCGAGTAAAGATTGGCAAGTGGCGAGTAATGAGTGGCGAGTAATGAGTGGCGAGTAATGAGTGGCGAGTGGCGAGTAATGAGTTTCGAGTGGCGAGTGGCAAGTGGCGAGTAATGAGTGGCGAGTAATGAGTGGCGAGTAATGTGTGGCGAGTAATGAGTGGCAAGTAATGAGTGGCGAGTAATAAGTGGAGAGTAAAGAGTGGCGAATGGCGAGTAATGAGTGGCGAGTGGCGAGTAATGAGTGGCCAGTAATGAGTGGCGAGTAATGAGTGGCGAGTAATGAGTGGCGAGTGGCGAGTGGGGAGTGGCGAGTGACAAGTAATGAGTGGTGAGTGGCGAGTAATGAGTGGCGAGTGGTGAGAGGCGAGTAATTAGTGGCGAGTGGCGAGTGGCGAGTAATGAGTGGCGAGTAATGAGTGGCGAGTAATGAGTGGCGAGTGGCGAGTAATGAGTTTCGAGTGGCAAGTGGCGAGTGGTGAGTAACGAGTGGCGAGTAATGAGTGGCGAGTAATGAGTGGCGAGTAATGAGTGGCGAGTAATGAGTGACAAGTAATGAGTGGTGAGTAATGAGTGGCGAGTGGTGAGTAATGAGTGGCGAGTGGCGAGTAATGAGTGGCGAGTAATGAGTGTCGAGTAATGAGTGGCGAGTAATGAGTGGCGAGTGGCGAGTGGGGAGTGGCGAGTAATGAGTGGCGAGTAATGAGTGGCGAGTGGCGAGTAATGAGTTTCAAGTGGCGAGTGGCGAGTGGCGAGTAACGAGTGGCGAGTAATGAGTGGTGAGTAATGAGTGGCGAGTAATGAGTGGCGAGTAATGAGTGGCGAGTAATGAGTGGCGAGTAAAGAGTGGCGAATGGCGAGTAATGAGTGGCGAGTGGCGAGTAATGAGTGGCCAGTAATGAGTGGCGAGTAATGAGTGGCGAGTAATGAGTGGCGAGTGGCGAGTGTGGAGTGCAAATGACGAGTAATGAGTGGTGAGTGGCGAGTAGTGAGTGGCGAGTGGCGAGTGGCGAGTAATTAGTGGCGAGTGGCAAGTGGCGAGTAATGAGTGGCGAGTAATGAGTGGCGAGTAATGAGTGGCGAGTGGCGAGTAATGAGTTTCGTGTGGTGAGTAACGAGTGGCGAGTAATGAGTGGCGAGTAATGAGTGGCGAGTAGTGAGTGGCGAGTGGCGAGTGGGGAGTGGCGAGTGGCGAGTAATGAGTGGTGAGTGGCGAGTAATGAGTGGCGAGTGGTGAGTAAAGAGTGGCGAGTGGCGAGTAATGAGTGGCGAGTAATGAGTGGCGAGTGGCGAGTAATGAGTTTCAAGTGGCGAGTGGCAAGTGGCGAGTGGCGAGTAACGAGTGGCGAGTAATGAGTGGTGAGTAATGAGTGGCGAGTAATGAGTGGCGAGTAATGAGTGGCGAGTAATGAGTTGCGAGTAAAGAGTGGCGAATGGCGAGTAATGAGTGGCGAGTGGCGAGTAATGAGTGGCCAGTAATGAGTGGCGAGTAATGAGTGGCGAGTAATGAGTGGCGAGTGGCGAGTGTGGAGTGCAAATGACGAGTAATGAGTGGTGAGTGGCGAGTAATGAGTTTCGTGTGGCGAGTGGCGAGTGGCGAGTAACGAGTGGCGAGTAATGAGTGGCGAGTAATGAGTGGCGAGTAATGAGTGGCGAGTAATGAGTGGCGAGTGGCGAGTAATGAGTTTCGAGTGGCGAGTGGCGAGAAATGAGTGGCGAGTGGCGAGTAATGAGTGGCGAGTAATGAGTGGCGAGTAATGAGTGGCGAGTAATGAGTGGCGAGTAATGAGAGGCGAGTAATGAGTGGTGAGTGGCGAGTAATGAGTGGCAAGTGGCGAGTGGCGAGTAATGAGTGGCGAGTAATGAGTGACGAGTGGCAAGTAATGAGTGGCAAGTAATGAGTGGTGAGTAATGGGTGGCGAGTGTTGAGTGGCGAGTAATGAGTGGCAAGTGGCGAGTGGCGAGTAATGAGTGGCAAGTAATGAGTGGCGAGTATTGAGTGGCAAGTGGCGAGTAATGAGTGGCGAGTGGCGAGTGGCGAGTAATGAGTGGCGAGTAATGAGTGGCGAGAAATGAGTGGCGAGTAATGAGTAATGAGTGGCAAGTAATGAGTGGCGAGTGTTGAGTGGCGAGTAATGAGTGGCGAGTAATGAGTGGCGAGTAATGAGTGGCGAGTGGCGAGTAATGAGAAGCGAGTAATGAGTGGCGAGTAATGAGTGGCGAGTAATGAGTGGCGAGTAATGAGTGGCGAGTGGCTTGTAATGAGTGGCGAGTGGCGAGTAATGAGTGGTGAGTAATGAGTGGCGAGTAATGAGTGGCGAGTAATGAGTGGCGAGTGGCAAGTAATGAGTTTCAAGTGGCGAGTGGCGAGTGGCGAGTAACGAGTGGCGAGTAATGAGTGGTGAGTAATGAGTGGCGAGTAATGAGTGGCGAGTAATGAGTGGCGAGTAATGAGTGGCGAGTAAAGAGTGGTGAGTGGCGAGTAATGAGTGGCAAGTGGCGAGTGGCGAGTAATGAGTGGCGAGTAATGAGTGGCGAGTGGCAAGTAATGAGTGGCAAGTAATGAGTGGTGAGTAATGGGTGGCGAGTGTTGAGTGGCGAGTAATGAGTGGCGAGTGGCAAGTGGCAAGTAATGAGTGGCAAGTAATGAGTGGTGAGTAATGGGTGGCGAGTGTTGAGTGGCGAGTAATGAGTGGCAAGTGGCGAGTGGCGAGTAATGAGTGGCAAGTAAAGTAATGAGTGGCGAGTATTGAGTGGCGAGTGGCGAGTAATGAGTGGCGAGTGGCGAGTGGCAAGTAATGAGTGGCGAGTAATGAGTGGCGAGTAATGAGTGGCGAGTAATGAGTAATGAGTGGCAAGTAATGAGTGGCGAGTGTTGAGTGGCGAGTAATGAGTGGCGAGTAATGAGTGGCGAGTAATGAGTGGCGAGTGGCGAGTAATGAGTGGCGAGTAATGAGTGGCGAGTAATGAGTGGCGAGTGGCGAGTAATGAGTGGCGAGTAATGAGTGGCGAGTAATGAGTGGCGAGTAATGAGTGGCGAGTAATGAGTGGCGAGTAATGAGTGGCGAGTGGCGAGTAATGAGTGGCGAGTAATGAGTGGCGAGTAATGAGTGGCGAGTAATGAGTGGCGAGTGGCGAGTGGGGAGTGGCGAGTGGCGAGTAATGAGTGGTGAGTGGTGAGTAATGAGTGGCGAGTGGCGAGTGGTGAGTAAAGAGTGGCGAGTGGCGAGTAATGAGTGGCGAGTAATGAGTGGCGAGTGGCGAGTAATGAGTTTCAAGTGGCGAGTGGCGAGTTACGAGTAACGAGTGGCGAGTAATGAGTGGTGAGTAATGAGTGGCGAGTAATGAGTGGCGAGTAATGAGTGGCGAGTAATGAGTGGCGATTAAAGAGTGGCGAATGGCGAGTAATGAGTGGCGAGTGGCGAGTAATGAGTGGCCAGTAATGAGTGGCAAGTAATGAGTGGCGAGTGGCGAGTGTGGAGTGCAAATGATGAGTAATGAGTGGTGAGTGGCGAGTAGTGAGTGGCGAGTGGCGAGTGGCGAGTAATTTTTGGCGAGTGGCAAGTGGCGAGTAATGAGTGGCGAATAATGAGTGGCGAGTGGCGAGTAATGAGTTTCGTGTGGCGAGTGGCGAGTGGCGAGTAACGAGTGGCGAGTAATGAGTGGAGAGTAATGAGTGGCGAGTAATGAGTGGCGAGTAATGAGTGGCGAGTGGCGAGTAATGAGTTTCGAGTGGCGAGTGGCGAGTAATGAGTGGCGAGTGGCGAGTAATGAGTGGCGAGTAATGAGTGGCGAGTAATGAGTGGCGAGTAATGAGTGGTGAGTGGCGAGTAATGAGTGGCAAGTGGCGAGTGGCGAGTAATGAGTGGCGAGTAATGAGTGGCGAGTGGCAAGTAATGAGTGGCAAGTAATGAGTGGTGAGTAATGGGTGGCGAGTGTTGAGTGGCGAGTAATGAGTGGCGAGTGGCGAGTGGCGAGTAATGAGTGGCAAGTAATGAGTGGCGAGTATTGAGTGGCGAGTGGCGAGTGATGAGTGGCGAGTGGCGAGTGGCGAGTAATGAGTGGCGAGTAATGAGTGGCAAGTAATGAGTGGCGAGTAATGAGTAATGAGTGGCAAGTAATGAGTGGCGAGTGTTGAGTGGCTAGTAATGAGTGGCGAGTAATGAGTGGCGAGTAATGAGTGGCGAGTGGCGAGTAATGAGTGGCGAGTAATGAGTGGCGAGTAATGAGTGGCGAGTGGCGAGTAATGAGTGGCGAGTGGCGAGTAATGAGTGGCGAGTAATGAGTGGCGAGTAATGAGTGGCGAGTGGCGAGTGGGGAGTGGCGAGTGGCGAGTAATGAGTGGTGAGTGGCGAGTAATGAGTGGCGAGTGGCGAGTGGCAAGTAAAGAGTGGCGAGTAGCGAGTAATGAGTGGCGAGTGGCGAGTGGCGAGTAATGAGTTTCGAGTGGCGAGTGGCGAGTAACGAGTAGCGAGTAATGAGTGGCGAGTAATGAGTGGCGAGTATTGAGTGGCGAGTGGCGAGGAATGAGTGGCGAGTGGCGAGTAATGAGTGGCAAGTAATGAGTGGCGAGTAATGAGTGGTAAGTAATGAGTGGCGAGTGGCGAGGAATGAGTGGCGAGTGGCGAGTAATGAGTGGCGAGTAATGAGTGGCGAGTAATGAGTGGCGAGTAATGAGTGGTGAGTGGCGAGTAATGAGTGGCAAGTGGCGAGTGGCGAGTAATGAGTGGCGAGTAATGAGTGGCGAGTGGCAAGTAATGAGTGGCAAGTAATGAGTGGTGAGTAATGGGTGGCGAGTGTTGAGTGGCGAGTAATGAGTGGCGAGTGGCGAGTGGCGAGTAATGAGTGGCGAGTATTGAGTGTCGAGTGGCGAGTAATGAGTTGCGAGTGGCGAGTGGCGAGTAATGAGTGGCGAGTAATGAGTGGCGAGTAATGAGTGGCGAGTAATGAGTAATGAGTGGCAAGTAATGAGTGGCGAGTGTTGAGTGGCGAGTAATGAGTGGCGAGTAATGAGTGGCGAGTAATGAGTGGCGAGTGGCGAGTAATGAGTGGCGAGTGGCGAGTAATGAGTGGCAAGTAATGAGTGGCGAGTAATGAGTGGCGAGTAATGAGTGGCGAGTGGTGAGTAATGAGTGGCGAGTGGCAAGTAATGAGTGGCGAGTGGCGAGTAATGAGTGGCGAGTAATGAGTGGCGAGTAATGAGTGGCGAGTGGCGAGTGGGGAGTGGCGAGTGGCGAGTAATGAGTGGTGAGTGGCAAGTAATGAGTGGCGAGTGGCGAGTGGTGAGTAAAGAGTGGCGAGTGGCGAGTAATGAGTGGCGAGTAATGAGTGGTGAGTAATGAGTGGCGAGTAAAGAGTGGCGAATGGCGAGTAATGAGTGGCGAGCGGCGAGTAATGAGTGGCCAGTAATGAGTGGCGAGTAATGAGTGGCGAGTCATGAGTGGCGAGTGGCGAGTAATGAGTTTCGAGTGGAGAGTGGCCACTCATTACTCGCCACTCGCCACTCATTACTCGCCACTCATTACTCGCCACTTATTACTCGCCACTCATTACTCGCCACACATTACTCGCCACTCATTACTCGCCACTCATTACTCGCGACTTGCCACTCGAAACTCATTACTCGCCACTCGCCACTCATTATTTGCCACTCATTACTCACCACTCATTACTCATTACTCGCCACTTGCCACTAGCCACTCATTGCTCGCCACTCGCCACTCATTACTCGCCACTCAGTACTTGCCACTCGCCACTCATTACTAGCCACTCACCACATATTACTCGTCACTCATTACTCGCCACTCGCCACTTGAAACTCATTACTCGCCACTTGCCACTCATTACTCGCCACTCATTACTCGCCACTCGCCACTCGCCACTCAAAACTCGCCACTCGCTACTCATTACTCGCCACTCACCACTCATATATCGCCACTCGCCACTCACCACTCGCCATTCGCCAATCATTACTCGCCACTCATTACTCGCCACTCAACACTCGCCACTCATTACTCACTACTCATTACTCGCCACTCATTACTCGCCACTCGCCACTCATTACTCGCCACTCATTACTTGCCACTAATTACTCACCACTCATTACTCGCCACTCGTCACTCATTACTCACCACTCATTACTCGCCACTCATTACTCGCCACTCGCCACTCGCCACTCATTACTCGCCACTCAACACTCGCCACCCAATACTCACCACTCATTACTTGCCACTCATTACTCGCCACTCGCCACTCGCCACTCATTACTCACAACTGATTACTCGCCACTCATTACTCGCCACTCATTACTCGCCACTCATTACTCGCCACTCGTCACTCGCCACTCATTACTCGCCACTCATTACTCGCCACTCATTACTCGCCACTCATTACTCGCCACTCATTACTCGCCACTCATTACTCACCACTCATTACTCGCCACTCATTACTCGCCACTCGCCACTCGAAACTCATTACTCGCCACTTGCCACTCATTATTTGCCACTCATTACTCGCCACTCATTACTCATTACTCGCCACTCGCCACTCGCCACTCAATACTCGCCACTCGCCACTCGCCACTCATTACTCGCCACTTACCATTCATTACTCATCACTTATTACTCGCCACTCGCCACTCATTACTCGCCACTCAGTACTTGCCACTCGCCACTCATTACTAGCCACTCACCACATATTACTCGTCACTCATTACTCGCCACTCGCCACTCGAAACTCATTAATCGCCACTCGCCACTCATTACTCGCAACTCATTACTCGCCACTCGCCACTCGCCACTCATTACTTGCCACTCGCCACTCATTACTCGCCACTCACCACACATATATCGCCACTCGCCACTCCCCACTCGCCACTCGCCACTCATTACTCGCCACTCATTACTCGCCACTAAACACTCGCCACTCATTACTCACCACTCATTACTCGCCACTCATTACTCGCCACTCGCCACTCATTACTCGCCACTCATTACTCGCCACTCATTACTCGCCACTCACCACTCGCCACTCATTACTCGCCACTCAACACTCGCCACCCATTACTCACCACTTATTACTTGCCACTAATTACTCGCCACTCGCCACTCATTACTCACAACTCATTACTCGCGACTCATTACTCGCCACTCGCCACTCATTACTCGCCACTCGCCACTCATTACTTGCCACTTATTACTCGCCACTCATTACTCGCCACTCGCCACTCATTACTCGCCACTTATTACTCGCCACTCATTACTCGCCACTCGCCACTCGTTACTCGCCACTCGCCACTCGCCACTTGAAACTCATTACTCGCCACTCGCCACTCATTACTCGCCACTCATTACTCGCCACTCATTACTTGCCACTCGCCACTCTTTACTCACCACTCGCCACTCCCCACTCGCCACTTGCCACTTATTACTCGCCACTCATTACTCGCCACTCGCCACTCATTACTCGCCACTTGCCACTCATTACTCACCACTCATTACTCGCCACTCGCCACTCCCCACTCGCCACTTGCCACTCATTTCTCGCCACTCATTACTTGCCACTCATTACTCATTACTCGCCACTCATTACTCGCCACTCATTACTCGCCACTCGCAACTCATTACTCGCCACTCGCCACTCGCCACTCGCCACTCATTACTCGCCACTCGCCACTCGCCACTCATTACTCGCCACTCAACACTCGCCACCCATTACTCACCACTCATTACTTGCCACTCATTACTTGCCACTCGCCACTCATTACTCGCCACTCATTACTCGCCACTCGCCACTTGCCACTCATTACTCGCCACTCACCACTCATTACTCGCCACTCATTACTCGCCACTCATTACTCGCCACTCATTACTCGCCACTCATTACTCGCCACTCATTACTCGCCACTCAACACTCGCCACTCATTACTTGCCACTCATTACTCATTACTCGCCACTCATTACTCGCCACTCATTACTCGCCACTCATTACTCGCCACTCGCCACTCGCAACTCATTACTCGCCACTCGCCACTCAATACTCGCCACTCATTACTCGCCACTCGCCACTCGCCACTCATTACTCGCCACTCAACACTCGCCACCCATTACTCACCACTCATTACTTGCCACTCATTACTTGCCACTCGCCACTCATTACTCGCCACTCATTACTCGCCACTCGCCACTTGCCACTCATTACTCGCCACTCACCACTCATTACTCGCCACTCATTACTCGCCACTCATTACTCGCCACTCATTACTCGCCACTCATTACTCGCCACTCATTACTCGCCACTCAATACTCGCCACTCGCCACTCATTACTCTCCACTCATTACTCGCCACTCAATACTCGCCACTCATTACTCGCTACTCATTACTCGCCACTCGTTACTCGCCACTCGCCACTCGCCACTCGAAACTCATTACCCGCCACTCGCAACTCGCCACTCATTACTCGCCACTCGCCACTCGCCACTCATTACTCGCCACTCACCACTCATTACTCGCCACTCGCCACTCCCCACTCGCCACTCGTCACTCATTACTCGCCACTCATTACTCGCCACTCATTACTCGCCACTCGCCACTCATTACTCGCCACTCGCCACTCATTACTCGCCACTCATTACTCGCCACTCATTACTCCTTACTCGCCACTCATTACTCGCCACTCATTACTCGCCACTCATTACTCGCCACTCAACACTCGCCACTCATTACTTGCCACTCATTACTCATTTCTCGCCACTCATTACTCGCCACTCATTACTCGCCACTCATTACTCGCCACTCGCCATTCGCCACTCATTACTCGCCACTCGCCACTCAATACTCGCCACTCATTACTTGCCACTCGCCACTCATTACTCGCCACTCAACACTCGCCACCCATTACTCACCACTCATTACTTGCCACTCATTACTTGCCACTCGAAACTCATTACTCGCCACTCATTACTCGCCACTCACCACTTGCCACTCATTACTCGCCACTCACCACTCATTACTCGCCACTCATTACTCGCCACTCATTACTCGCCACTCATTACTCGCCACATATTACTCGCCACTCATTACTCGCCACTCGCCACTCATTACTCGCCACTCGCCACTCATTACTCGCCACTCGCCACTCATTACTCGCTACTCGCCACTCATTACTCGCCACTCATTACTCGCCACTCATTACTCGCCACTCATTACTCGCCACTCATTACTCGCCACTCGCCACTCGCCACTCGAAACTCATTACTCGCCACTCGCCACTCATTACTCGCCACTCATTACTCGCAACTCATTACTCGCCACTCGCCACTCGCCACTCATTACTCGCCACTCGCCACTCGAAACTCATTACTCGCCACTCGCCACTCATTACTCGCCACTCATTACTCGCCACTCGCCACTCATTACTCGCCACTTGCCACTCGAAACTCATTACTCGCCACTCGCCACTAATTACTCGCCACTCCCCACCCGCCACTCGCCACTCATTACTCGCCACTCATTACTCGCCACTCATTACTCGCCACTCGTTACTCACCACACGAAACTCATTACTCGCCACTCGCCACTCATTACTCGCCACTCATTACTCGCCACTCATTACTCGCCACTTGCCACTCGCCACTAATTACTCGCCACTCGCCACTCGCACCTCACTACTCGCCACTCACCACTCATTACTCGTCATTTGCACTCCACACTCGCCACTCGCCACTCATTACTCGCCACTCATTACTCGCCACTCATTACTGGCCACTCATTACTCGCCACTCGCCACTCATTACTCGCCATTCGCCACTCTTTACTCGCCACTCATTACTCGCCACTCATTACTCGCCACTCATTACTCGCCACTCATTACTCACCACTCATTACTCGCCACTCGTTACTCGCCACTCGCCACTCGCCACTTGAAACTCATTACTCGCCACTCGCCACTCATTACTCGCCACTCATTACTCGCCACTCGCCACTCTTTACTCACCACTCGCCACTCGTTACTCGCCACTCACCACTCATTACTCGCCACTCGCCACTCCCTACTCGCCACTTGCCACTCATTACTCGCCACTCATTACTCGCTACTCATTACTCGCCACTCGCCACTCATTACTCGCCACTCGCCACTCATTACTCGCCACTCATTACTCGCCACTCATTACTCGCCACTCAACACTCGCCACTCATTACTTGCCACTCATTACTCATTACTCGCCACTCATTACTCGCCACTCATTACTCGCCACTCATTACTCGCCACTCGCAACTCATTACTCACCACTCGCCACTCAATACTCGCCACTCATTACTCGCCACTCGCCACTCGCCACTCATTACTCGCCACTCAACACTCGCCACCCATTACTCACCACTCATTACTTGCCACTCATTACTTGCCACTCGCCACTCATTACTCGCCACTCATTACTCGCCACTCGCCACTTGCCACTCATTACTCGCCACTCACCACTCATTACTCGCCACTCGTTACTCGCCACTCATTACTCGCCACT
Source organism: Petrolisthes manimaculis (assembly GCA_034508575.1). Taxonomy (NCBI): domain Eukaryota; kingdom Metazoa; phylum Arthropoda; class Malacostraca; order Decapoda; family Porcellanidae; genus Petrolisthes; species Petrolisthes manimaculis. The sequence continues at coordinate 186,403 of JAWZYT010005101.1, read as the reverse complement.
CATTACTCGCCACTCATTACTCGCCACTCAATACTCGCCACTCACCACTCATTACTCTCCACTCATTACTCGCCACTCAATACTCGCCATTCATTACTCGCCACTCATTACTCGCCACTCGTTACTCGCCACTCGCCACTCGCCACTCGAAACTCATTACCCGCCACTCGCCACTCGCCACTCATTACTCGCCACTCGCCACTCTTTACTCGCCACTCGCCACTCGCCACTCATTACTCGCCACTCACCACTCATTACTCGCCACTCCCCACTCGCCACTCATTACTCGCCACTCATTACTCGCCACTCACCACTCATTACTCGCCACTCGCCACTCATTACTCGCCACTCATTACTCGCCACTCGCCACTCATTACTTGCCACTCATTACTCGCCACTCATTACTCGCCACTCAACACTCGCCACTCATTACTTGCCACACATTACTCATTACTCGCCACTCATTACTCGCCACTCATTACTCGCCACTCTTTACTCGCCACTCGCCACTCGCCACTCGAAACTCATTACTCGCCACTCGCCACTCATTACTCGCCACTCATTACTCGCCACTTATTACTCGCCACTCGCCACTCGCCACTCATTACTCGCCACTCGCCACTCGAAACTCATTACTCGCCACTCGCCACTCATTACTCGCCACTCATTACTCGCCACTCGCCACTCATTACTCACCACTCGCCACTCGAAACTCATTACTCGCCACTCGCCACTCATTACTCGCCACTTGCCACTCATTACTCGCCACTCATTACTCGCCACTCATTACTCGCCACTCATTACTCGCCACTCGTTACTCGCCACTCGCCACTCGCCACTCGAAACTCATTACTCGCCACTCGCCACTCATTACTCGCCACTCATTACTCGCCACTCGCCACTCATTACTCACCACTCGCCACTCGAAACTCATTACTCGCCACTCGCCACTCATTACTCGCCACTTGCCACTCATTACTCGCCACTCATTACTCGCCACTCATTACTCGCCACTCATTACTCGCCACTCGTTACTCGCCACTCGCCACTCGCCACTCGAAACTCATTACTCGCCACTCGCCACTCATTACTCGCCACTCATTACTCGCCACTCATTACTCGCCACTTGCCACTCGCCACTAATTACTCGCCAATCGTCACTCGCCACTCACTACTCGCCACTCACCACTCATTACTCGTCATTTGCACTCCCCACTCGCCACTCGCCACTCATTACTCGCCACTCATTACTCGCCACTCATTACTGGCCACTCATTACTCGCCACTCGCCACTCATTACTCGCCATTCGCCACTCTTTACTCGCCACTCATTACTCGCCACTCATTACTCGCCACTCATTACTCGCCACTCATTACTCACCACTCATTACTCGCCACTCGTTACTCGCCACTCGCCACTCGCCACTTGAAACTCATTACTCGCCACTCGCCACTCATTACTCACCACTCATTACTCGCCACTCATTACTCGCCACTCGCCACTCTTTACTCACCACTCGCCACTCGTTACTCGCCACTCACCACTCATTACTCGCCACTCGCCACTCCCTACTCGCCACTTGCCACTCATTACTTGCCACTCATTACTCGCCACTCATTACTCGCCACTCGCCACTCGCCACTCGCCACTCATTACTCGCCACTCGCCACACATTACTCGCCACTCATTACTCGCCACTCAACACTCGCCACTCATTACTTGCCACTCATTACTCATTACTCGCCACTCATTACTCGCCACTCATTACTCGCCACTCATTACTCGCCACTCGCAACTCATTACTCGCCACTCGCCACTCAATACTCGCCACTCATTACTCGCCACTCGCCACTCGCCACTTGCCACTCATTACTCGCCACTCAACACTCGCCACCCATTACTCACCACTCATTACTTGCCACTCATTACTTGCCACTCGCCACTCATTACTCGCCACTCATTACTCGCCACTCGCCACTTGCCACTCATTACTCGCCACTCACCACTCATTACTCGCCACTCATTACTCGCCACTCATTACTCGCCACTCATTACTCGCCACTCGCCACTCGCAACTCATTACTCGCCACTCGCCACTCAATACTCGCCACTCATTACTCGCCACTCGCCACTCGCCACTCATTACTCGCCACTCAACACTCGCCACTCATTACTCACCACTCATTACTTGCCACTCATTACTTGCCACTCGCCACTCATTACTCGCCACTCATTACTCGCCACTCGCCACTTGCCACTCATTACTCGCCACTCATTACTCGCCACTCGCCACTCGCCAGTCATTACTCGCCACTCGCCACTCGAAACTCATTACTCGCCACTCGCCACTCATTACTCGCCACTCATTACTTGCCACTCGCCACTCATTACTCGCCACTCGCCACTCGAAACTCATTACTCGCCACTCGCCACTCATTACTCGCCACTTGCTACTCATTACTCGCCACTCATTACTCGCCACTCATTACTCGCCACTCATTACTTGCCACTCGTTACTCGCCACTCGCCACTCGCCACTCGAAACTCATTACTCGCCACTCGCCACTCATTACTCGCCACTCATTACTCGCCACTCATTACTCGCCACTTGCCACTCGCCACTAATTACTCGCCAATCGCCACTCGCCACTCACTACTCGCCACTCACTACTCGCCACTCACTACTCATTACTCGTCATTTGCACTCCCCACTCGCCACTCGCCACTCATTACTCGCCACTCATTACTCGCCACTCATTACTGGCCACTCATTACTCGCCACTCGCCACTCATTACTCGCCATTCGCCACTCTTTACTCGCCACTCATTACTCGCCACTCATTACTCGCCACTCATTACTCGCCACTCATTACTCACCACTCATTACTCGCCACTCGTTACTCGCCACTCGCCACTCGCCACTTGAAACTCATTACTCGCCACTCGCCACTCATTACTCGCCACTCATTACTCGCCACTCATTACTCGCCACTCGCCACTCTTTACTCACCACTCGCCACTCGTTACTCGCCACTCACCACTCATTACTCGCCACTTGCCACTCCCTACTCGCCACTTGCCACTCATTACTCGCCACTCATTACTCGCCACTCATTACTCGCCACTCATTACTCGCCACTCGTTACTCGCCACTCGCCACTCGCCACTCGAAACTCATTACTCGCCACTCGCCACTCATTACTCGCCACTCATTACTCGCCACTCATTACTCGCCACTTGCCACTCGCCACTAATTACTCGCCAATCGTCACTCGCCACTCACTACTCGCCACTCACCACTCATTACTCGTCATTTGCACTCCCCACTCGCCACTCGCCACTCATTACTCGCCACTCATTACTCGCCACTCATTACTGGCCACTCATTACTCGCCACTCGCCACTCATTACTCGCCATTCGCCACTCTTTACTCGCCACTCATTACTCGCCACTCATTACTCGCCACTCATTACTCGCCACTCATTACTCACCACTCATTACTCGCCACTCGTTACTCGCCACTCGCCACTCGCCACTTGAAACTCATTACTCGCCACTCGCCACTCATTACTCACCACTCATTACTCGCCACTCATTACTCGCCACTCGCCACTCTTTACTCACCACTCGCCACTCGTTACTCGCCACTCACCACTCATTACTCGCCACTCGCCACTCCCTACTCGCCACTTGCCACTCATTACTTGCCACTCATTACTCGCCACTCATTACTCGCCACTCGCCACTCGCCACTCGCCACTCATTACTCGCCACTCGCCACTCATTACTCGCCACTCATTACTCGCCACTCAACACTCGCCACTCATTACTTGCCACTCATTACTAATTACTCGCCACTCATTACTCGCCACTCATTACTCGCCACTCATTACTCGCCACTCGCAACTCATTACTCGCCACTCGCCACTCAATACTCGCCACTCATTACTCGCCACTCGCCACTCGCCACTTGCCACTCATTACTCGCCACTCAACACTCGCCACCCATTACTCACCACTCATTACTTGCCACTCATTACTTGCCACTCGCCACTCATTACTCGCCACTCATTACTCGCCACTCGCCACTTGCCACTCATTACTCGCCACTCACCACTCATTACTCGCCACTCATTACTCGCCACTCATTACTCGCCACTCGCCACTCGCAACTCATTACTCGCCACTCGCCACTCAATACTCGCCACTCATTACTCGCCACTCGCCACTCGCCACTCATTACTCGCCACTCAACACTCGCCACTCATTACTCACCACTCATTACTTGCCACTCATTACTTGCCACTCGCCACTCATTACTCGCCACTCATTACTCGCCACTCGCCACTTGCCACTCATTACTCGCCACTCATTACTCGCCACTCGCCACTCGCCAGTCCTTACTCGCCACTCGCCACTCGAAACTCATTACTCGCCACTCGCCACTCATTACTCGCCACTCATTACTTGCCACTCGCCACTCATTACTCGCCACTCGCCACTCGAAACTCATTACTCGCCACTCGCCACTCATTACTCGCCACTTGCCACTCATTACTCGCCACTCATTACTCGCCACTCATTACTCGCCACTCATTACTCGCCACTCGTTACTCGCCACTCGCCACTTGCCACTCGAAACTCATTACTCGCCACTCGCCACTCATTACTCGCCACTCATTACTCGCCACTCATTACTCGCCACTTGCCTCTCGCCACTAATTACTCGCCAATCGCCACTCGCCACTCACTACTCGCCACTCACTACTCATTACTCGTCATTTGCACTCCCCACTCGCCACTCGCCACTCATTACTCGCCACTCATTACTCGCCACTCATTACTGGCCACTCATTACTCGCCACTCGCCACTCATTACTCGCCATTCGCCACTCTTTACTTGCCACTCATTACTCGCCACTCATTACTCGCCACTCATTACTCGCCACTCATTACTCACCACTCATTACTCGCCACTCGTTACTCGCCACTCGCCACTCGCCACTTGAAACTCATTACTCGCCACTCGCCACTCATTACTCGCCACTCATTACTCGCCACTCATTACTCGCCACTCGCCACTCTTTACTCACCACTCGCCACTCGTTACTCGCCACTCACCACTCATTACTCGCCACTTGCCACTCCCTACTCGCCACTTGCCACTCATTACTCGCCACTCATTACTCGCCACTCATTACTCGCCACTCGCCACTCATTACTCACCACTCGCCACTCATTACTCGCCACTCATTACTCGCCACTCAACACTCGCCACTCATTACTTGCCACTCATTACTCATTACTCGCCACTCATTACTCGCCACTCATTACTCGCCACTCATTACTCGCCACTCGCAACTCATTACTCGCCACTCGCCACTCAATATTCGCCACTCATTACTCGCCACTCGCCACTCGCCACTCGCCACTCATTACTCGCCACTCAACACTCGCCACCCATTACTCACCACTCATTACTTGCCACTCATTACTTGCCACTCGCCACTCATTACTCGCCACTCATTACTCGCCACTCGCCACTTGCCACTCATTACTCGCCACTCGCCACTCATTACTCGCCACTCATTACTCGCCACTCATTACTCGCCACTCATTACTCGCCACTCATTACTCGCCACTCATTACTCGCCACTCAATACTCGCCACTCATTACTTGCCACTCATTACTCATTACTCGCCACTCATTACTCGCCACTCATTACTCGCCACTCATTACTCGCCACTCGCCACTCGCAACTCATTACTCGCCACTCGCCACTCAATACTCGCCACTCATTACTCGCCACTCGCCACTCGCCACTCATTACTCGCCACTCAACACTCGCCACCCATTACTCACCACTCATTACTTGCCACTCATTACTTGCCACTCGCCACTCATTACTCGCCACTCATTACTCGCCACTCGCCACTTGCCACTCATTACTCGCTACTCACCACTCATTACTCGCCACTCATTACTCGCCACTCATTACTCGCCACTCATTACTCGCCATTCATTACTCGCCACTCATTACTCGCCACTCAATACTCGCCACTCGCCACTCATTACTCTCCATTCATTACTCGCCACTCATTACTCGCCACTCGTTACTCGCCACTCGCCACTCGCCACTCGAAACTCATTACCCGCCACTCGCCACTCGCCACTCATTACTCGCCACTCGCCACTCTTTACTTGCCACTCGCCACTTGCCACTCATTACTCGCCACTCACCACTCATTACTCGCCACTCGCCACTCCCCACTCGCCACTCGCCACTCATTACTCGCCACTCATTACTCGCCACTCGCCACTCATTACTCGCCACTCGCCACTCATTACTCGCCACTCATTACTCGCCACTCATTACTCGCCACTCGCCACTCATTACTCGCCACTCATTACTCGCCACTCATTACTCGCCACTCAACACTCGCCACTCATTACTTGCCACTCATTACTCATTACTCGCCACTCATTACTCGCCACTCATTACTCGCCACTCAATACTCGCCACTCATTACTTGCTACTCATTACTCGCCACTCGCCACTCGCCACTCATTACTCGCCACTCAACACTCGCCACCCATTACTCACCACTCATTACTTGCCACTCATTACTTGCCACTCGCCACTCATTACTCGCCACTCATTACTCGCCACTCACCACTTGCCACTCATTACTCGCCACTCACCACTCATTACTCGCCACTCATTACTCGCCACTCATTACTCGCCACTCATTACTCGCCACTCATTACTCGCCACTCGCCACTCATTACTCGCCACTCGCCACTCGAAACTCATTACTCGCCACTCGCCACTCATTACTCGCCACTTGCCACTCATTACTCGCCACTCATTACTCGCCACTCATTACTCGCCACTCGTTACTCGCCACTCGCCACTCGCCACTCGAAACTCATTACTCGCCACTCGCCACTCATTACTCACCACTCATTACTCGCCACTTGCCACTCGCCACTAATTACTCGCCACTCGCCACTCGCCACTCACTACTCGCCACTCACCACTCATTACTCATCATTTGCACTCCCCACTCGCCACTCGCCACTCAATACTCGCCACTCATTACTCGCCACTCATTACTGGCCAATCATTACTCGCCACTCGCCACTCATTACTCGCCACTCATTACTCGCCACTCATTACTCGCCACTCATTACTCGCCACTCATTACTCACCACTCATTACTCGCCACTCGTTACTCGCCACTCACCACTCGCCACTTGAAACTCATTACTCGCCACTCGCCACTCATTACTCGCCACTCATTACTCGCCACTCATTACTCGCCACTCGCCACTCTTTACTCACCACTCGCCACTCGTTACTCGCCACTCACCACTCATTACTCGCCACTCGCCACTTGCCACTCATTACTCGCCACTCATTACTCGCCACTCATTACTCGCCACTCGCCACTCTTTACTCGCCACTCATTACTCGCCACTCATTACTCGCCACTCAACACTCGCCACTCATTACTTGCCACTCATTACTCATTACTCGCCACTCATTACTCGCCACTCATTACTCGCCACTCGCCACTCATTACTCGCCACTCGCTACTCAATACTTGCCACTCATTACTTGCCACTCATTACTCGCCACTCGCCACTCATTACTCGCCACTCATTACTCGCCACTCGCTACTCAATACTCGCCACTCATTACTCACCACTCATTACTTGCCACTCATTACTTGCCACTCGCCACTCATTACTCGCTACTCATTACTCGCCACTCGCCACTCATTACTCACCACTCATTACTTGTCACTCATTACTCGCCACTCATTACTCGCCACTCATCACTCGCCACTCATTACTCGCCACTCGCCACTCATTACTCGCCACTCGCCACTCGAAACTCATTACTCGCCACTCGCCACTCATTACTCGCCACTCATTACTCGCCACTCATTACTCGCCACTCGTTACTCGCCACTCGCCACTCGAAACTCATTACTCGCCACTCGCCACTAATTACTCGCCACTCATTACTCGCCACTCATTACTCCCCACTCGCCACTAATTATCGCCACTCGCCACTCGCCACTCATTACTCATCACTCGCCACTCCCCACTCGCCACTCGCCACTCATTACTCGCCACTCATTACTCGCCACTCATTACTGGCCACTCATTACTCGCCACTCGCCACTCATTACTCGCCATTCGCCACTCTTTACTCGCCCCTCATTACTTGCCACTCATTACTTGCCACTCATTACTCGCCACTCATTACTTGCCACTCATTACTCACCACTCATTACTCGCCACTCATTACTCGCCACTCATTACTTGCCACTCATTACTCGCCACTCATTACTCACCACTCATTACTTGCCACTCATTACTCGCCACTCGCCACTCATTACTCACCACTCATTACTCGCCACTCACCACTCATTACTCGCCACTCGCCACTCGCCAATCATTACTCGCCACTTGCCACTCATTACTCACCACTCACCACTCATTTCTCGTCACTCATTACTCGCCACTTGCCACTCGCCACTCATTACTCGCCACTCGCCACTCATTACTCGCCACTCATTACTCGCCACTCGCCACTTGCCACTCATTACTCGCCACTTGCCACTCGCCACTCATTACTCGCCACTCATTACTCGCCACTTGCCACTTGCCACTCATTACTCGCCACTCATTACTCGCCACTCATTACTCGCTACTCATTACTTGCCACTCACCACTCATTACTCGCCACTCGCCACTCATTACTCGCCACTCACCACTCATTACTCGCCACTCGCCACTCATTACTCGCCACTCATTACTCCCACTCATTACTTGCCACTCATTACTCATTACTCGCCACTCATTACTCGCCACTCATTACTCGCCAC